>VDFB02129759.1:0-164848 GCA_007258455.2 Sequoia sempervirens
TGGTCTTGGTGGTGTAGTCAAAGATGATGAGATTATGAAGAAAGTTTTGGGATCTCTCCCTAAATCCTATAGTTGGGTGAACCCCCAATAGTTGGTTACAATTTATTGTACAAACGAAAACATGATTGTAGAGGAAAAACACTCTTCGAATGAAGGGAGGCTTCAACTAAAGAGGCTTTATTTGAAGGGTACACCCTTCGTTCGAATGGAATCTTCAAACAAACCCCCTCTAGTTGATGCATTTTAAATGTTGCTATTTTTAATGATAGAACATGGACTTCATTCAAACCCCCTCTTCAAATGAAGGCTAATTTTTTGTTTTTTATTTAGAAGAGGTTAAAACCCTCTGTATGACAGTTAATGTCATTTTCATGAACAACACAATGAGGTGAAGAGGTGAAGGTGAGCTGTCCAAGTGAGGTGAAAGCAAGGTGAAAGTGAGGTGAAGGAAGGCCAAGCAAACAACACAGGTCAACATCACGTGGGTTGTGCCAAAAAAAGGTGCCTAAAAGAAAACTTCAACTCACAACCAATATTTTTGTTTAAAAGGCTGCAATAATCTTGTCTTGAATTCAACAATCGAGTAGCCCTAAAACCTCAATATTTTTAGATGCTTAATTAAGTTCATGGATAAAACTTGGGCACATTGGCAATGTGGTATTCCTCTATTTTTTAGGGTTTAAAATAAGAGGGTTTGAAATCAGATGGTTTGAAATTCTGTTTTCTTATGTGGCAGTTTTCTTCTATTTTGTTTTGAATTTGATGGAAAATATATATAGTTGTTGGCATATTTTCTTCTATTTTGATGAGACTAGACCAACCAAAATTGTGGCTTGGGCAAAAGAGAGGTCTTATTAAACTGGAGACCACATACATGGGAGAACTCGATAAATAATATGAACAAATAAAATATGAATTCATCTAATATAATAATCACTTAAGTCATTGCTATAATATGAGCTTTTATTTATCACTTAGAGATCATTGGAATGAGTACCTGAGATTGTAATTGCACATGCAATGTAGATTATAAAAGTGGCAACACTGAAATTTCTGGTCTGCTTACAAGATTTTGCAGTTTGTTTCTACATGTCAAAAGAATAATTATGTAGTAACCCAAATTAGCCAGCTATTCTCTGTTAGATTTATAGAAAGCCCCTTTTGTATAATGCTAAGGAGCAAAAACAAACAATATAATATTTGAGCCTTATTTAAACTGACTAATTCAAGATAACAATTAACTCTGATTGTTTCCTCTGGATATTCTTTGTAATAATTTCAGGGTTCAATGTTGAATCTAAGAAAAATATATCTTCTCCCTTTCCCCAATCAGCCACACATTGTATCATGGCTTTATATCTCCAATTAACCATATGTTGCAAGTGAAAATATATTTCAACGAAAAATATTATAGTAAGACACCACTCAAATTCTAGTCAATTGATAGCAATTACTAATAAACAATGTAGGGGACAGTGGGCCTAGTTTGATTGGCTAAAGCATCCTGTTGCAGGGAAGAGGTCACGAGGTCTAGTCTCCCCACCACCCCCATGGTATTGGAGGGTGTGTCGCACCAGTGTCACTGATCACATGAAAAGATCTTACTAGATGCACTGTAGTTTATAGGGGGACGACCTATCTATTCGTGCAGTCTAAAAAAGAAAAGAAAAAAAGAAAAAAGAAAAAACTAATAAATAATGTCAACTCAAACTGCCAAATAATTACCAACACGAAATATTTTTGTCAATTAGAAGTAGTCTCTAATGTATTAGAAAGTCCACCATACATGGTAGTAAGAAACATGAACAAGTGCTGGAAAATTAAATGCTCTTGAGCCTCTTCCTGTCCACCTACCTGTCAGGAGTATTCGATGCTTGCAGCTGGAAGATTGTTTTGGGGATTGCCTTCCCCACTTGCTCCTAACGTGCACTTGAAGACTGCAGAAGGAATTAATGGAGTTTGGAATTTTTGAATTCTAATTTATTACTAGTAGGTGTTTTCAAAATTGAGAGGGGATGGGTTGAAAGACAAAAAGGAATGAAAGCAGTTTTATTCTGTTAGTTGGAAGAAGAAGTTTTATGCGCAGTAGTAGTCTATAGACAAAGAATTTTTTTTGTGTGGGATTTTGAAAGCTCCTGACAGCAGTAGCTACTTGTTTTGTGTGTGAGCAGAGATTTCTCCTGAAGAGCTCTGCGTAGCTCAGTCCAGTGAGCTCCTAGTAGCTCCTGAAGTTTTCTAAAGTTGGTTGAGCAGTTGTTTGCTTCCAACAGATTGTGATTCGTAGTTTAAAGTTTTTTCTTTAGTAGTTCATGTTTTATTTTTCATGTATTTCCATTTCCAACATATTTAATATCAAAAGGAAAATATTGCATGCTTAGATTTGTCTCCTGTGTTTTTGGTTATTCCGCATTTTGTGCATTCCCCTATTTGTGATTTGGGGAAACAGAGCAACAACTCTGTGTTTTCTGTGCAATCAGAGATTCTTGACATGGTATCAGAGCCATATGCCCCATTTCCTTGTGAGTTAGGGCATTTGTTTTCTTCTAGGTATTGAGTTTTTTCTATGTAGGAGACATGGCTGGAGATGAAGGAAAGAGCTGGCAACAACCACCACCCTTTAATGGACAAAACTATGATGTTTGGGCAAAGAAGATGAAATGAAGGACAGTGAGTCCATCTTAGTTTTGCACACAAATGCTTTGAAGAGAGTTTGAGACTCTTGAAATGAAGGATAGTGAGTCCATCTTAGTTTTCCACACAAGACTCTTCAATTTGATAAACCAGTTGAGAGTGAATGCTGAGATCATTGATAATAAGAGGATTGTGGAGAAAATCCTCAGGAGCTTACCCACAAAGTTTGATGCAGTGGTGATTGCCATTAAAGAGGCAAAGGATCTCACAACATTGTCTGTTGATGAGCTGATGGGTTCTTTGCAAACCCATGAGCAATGCCTAAATAGGTCTGCAAGTTCCTCCCAAGAGCAAGCTTTTAAAGCTCAATCAAATGCAAGAGGAAGGGGGAGAGGTAGAAACAACTCCAGACGTAGTAGAGGGAGATTTGGACATGGTAATGCTGTAGAATAAAGCTCAGTGAGAGCTCTTAGACTAGCTCTCGAAGAGGAAAGAAGAACAATAGTTTGATTCTGAAGAATGACAAGAGCAATGTTGAATGCTAATACTGTCATAAGTTTGGCCATTATGTAAGTGAGTGCTGGACCAAGTAGAGAGATCAGTCAAAGCAAAGTGCGAATGTGGCTGAAGGAAACCAGTCCATAGCCTTCATCATGTGCAACATTGGTGAAGAAGGCAGCCCTGAAGTCTGGTATTTGGACAATAGTTGTAGCAACCACATGAGTGGTAATGAAAGTCTTTTTTCTTTCATTGATAAAAATGTAAAGTCTGAAATAAGAATGGGGAACAATGGAGTAGTTCTTGTTCTTGAAAGAAGATCTATTATGATCTGCAACAAACAAGGTTAGAAGAAGGAGATACATAATGCATTTCTTGCTCCTGGGTTAAAGAATAACCTTATGAGTGTTGGTCAGCTGATCCAAAATGGATACAAAGTGCTGATGGAGAAGGGTCAATGTGTCATTTATGACAAGAATGAGAGGACAAAGGTGTTTGCAGTAGTCCAAATGACAAAGAACCAGATGTTTCCGTTGAAGATTGAGACATGTTTCTCATCTCAGTCCATTGCTATACCTCTCAAGAATGGAGAATGTATAGCAGTACATCATGTAGCACTCAAGAGAACCATTCAAGATTCCTCCAAGCTATGGCATCTCAGATATTAACATTTAGGCTATGCTGGTTTGAGTCTTTTTTCCAAGAAAAAAAATATTGATGGTTTTCCAAGAATAGTAGAGCCTAATATTAGATGTGAGACTTGCATTTTGGGCAAGCAACATAGGCAGCCCTTTCAATCGAGCAACTCTACAAGGGAAAAAGCACCATTGAAGCTGGTGCATATGGATTTGGTAGGCCCTATGCAAATCATTTATGTTGGTAAAAGCATATTTTTTATGACCTTCATTGATGATTACAGCTGTAAGACATGGGTCTTTTTTTTGCAACATAAATCTGAAGCATTTGACAAGTTTTTACTGTTTAAGGCCCAGGCTGAAAAGGAGAGTGGACACGTGCTCAAGGTCCTAAGCTCAGATCATGGAGGAGAGTATAGCTCTAATTTTTTTGTGAATTTTTGCAAGAAAAATTGAATCAAGAAGGAGCTAACATCCAATTATACTCCGCAACAAAATGGAGTGGCTAAGAGAAAGAATTGGACCATTGTGGAAATGGCAAGGAGCATTATGAAAGAAAAAGGACTCCCAATTGAATATTGGGGAGAGGCTGTAGCAACAACAGTTTATTTGATTAATAGAAGTCCAACAAAGGCAGTTCATGAAAAGATACCTCAAGAGGCATAGACAAGATGCAAGTGGACAATTGAGCACTTGAAAGTGTTCGGGTGTGTAGCATATGCACACGTGCCTAAGGAAAATAGGTAGAAATTGGATGACAAAGGTGAAAAATGCATTTTCATGGGCTATAGTGAAGAATCCAAAGCCTATCGGCTATATAATCCGGTCACCAAAAAGATAGTCATTAGTAGGGACGTGGAGTTCCTTGAAGACAAGTTATGGGATGGAGTGGTAGATTCTGACAACTCAGAACCACTCGTGACAGCTCTTGAAGAAGCATAAATTGAACTTGAAGTCTAGCAAAAAGAGTCTGCAATTGCTCTTGAAAGTGTTAGACAAGCTCCTGAAGAGCTCTTGAGAGCTCCTGAAAGCTCCTGACGACACCTGACAGCTCCTGAAGCTGAAAGACAACCAATAAGATAATCAAGTAGGCTGTCATAGTCAGCTAGAGGATTGGCTCTTGAAGGTACCAGTCGAGCTCCTGAAAGGCCCCTGAGAGCTCCTGAAGTTGTAGACAGTCAAGAAGACTGTCACAGACAGCCAAAAATTCGGCAGCAATAAGCTCTGGACGAGCTCTTGAAGTTTTTCGAAGAGCTTTTGAAGAGCCCCTGAAAGCTCCTGAAGTGAACAGACAAAAAGGCAAGCAACCAGAGAGAGCCAAAATATTGGCTCCTGAAAGCGCTAGAAGATAGACTCTTGAAGAGCTCTTGAAATGGCCAGTAGAGCTCCTGAAAGCTCCCGACAGCTCCTGAACTTACCTGTACAACACAGTAGTAGTAGTAGTGAAGGTTTAGATCTACCTTTCACCTCCCTAATGCCAAAGAAGACCAAGAGTCTAAGGGAGATCTACCAAAATCAAAGGTATGATGAAGAATTTGATGAGTGTGAATTTTGCATTATTTTCTCATGGTGATCCAATTTATTTTGAAGAAGCTGTGAAAGAGGAGAAATGGTGTGAGGCCATGGATGAGGAGATAGATGCAATAGAGAGAAACAACACATGGGAGTTAACTGATTTTCCTCCTAACAAGCAAGTTATTAGAGTAAAATGGGTCTACAAGACCAAGAGCAATGCCAAAGGAAGAGTAGAGCAGCACAAGGCAAGATTAGTTGTCAAGGGGTACAAACAACAGTTTGGGAGAGACTACAATGAGACATTTGCACCTGTTGCAAGGATGGAAACCGTGTGGGCAGTCATAGCAATCACAACCTAGCATATGTGGAAGGTATTTCAAATGGATGTGAAGTCCGCCTTCCTTAATGGAGTGTTAAATGAAGAGGTTTATGTGGAGCAGCCATTCAGATATGAAGTTCTGGGTCAAGAACACAAGGTGTATAGGCTGAAGAAACCTCTTTATGGGTTGAAGTAAGCTCCACGAGCATGGTACAGTAGGATTGAATCATATTTGATGAGCAATGGCTTTAGCAAAAGTGATGGTGAGCCCACTCTTTACATCAAGGCAACAAATGGTAAGGTTTTGATTGTTGTCTTGTATGTTGATGACTTAGTTTTTACTGGGGATGATGATTTCCTCATTGTTGATTTTAAAGAGGCCATGAAAAGAGAGTTTGAAATGACAAATTTAGGTCTCTAGAGATATTTTCTAGGCATAGAAGTAAAATAAATGCATGATTGTATATTCATCTCTCAAGAAAAATATGCAAATGAGATCTTGAAAATGCTTGAAAGCAAACCTGCCCCAACACCAACAGCCATAGGTCTAAAGTTGAGCAAAGAAGATTGTAGCAGCAATGTAGATCCAACCCTATTTAACAGTTTGGTTGGAAGCTTAATGTATTTAACAACAACTAGGCCTGGTATAATGCACAGTGTGAGTATTATTTCCAGGTTTATGGAGACTCCACGAGACACCCATTGGAAATCGGGTAAAAGAATTCAGAGGTACGTGAATGGCACCAAGGGATATGGAATTTTGTACACAACAACAAATGTTTTTGGGCTGGTTGGATACACAAACAGTGATTGGGCAAGAAGTTTGGATGATAGGAAGAGCACATCGGGCTATGTGTTTCATTTGGGTTCAAGAGTCATCTCATGGGCTTCCAAGAAGCAACCTATCATTTCTCTATCAACATCAGAGGCTGAGTATATAGCAGCAAATGCAATAGCATGTCAAGCTATTTGGCTGAGAAGAATCTTGGCAGATTTGAGAGAAGAACAAGAGGATGAAACAGTAATCTTTTGTGACAATGTTTCATCAATAGCCTTGACAAAAAATCTTGTGTTTCATGGAAGAAGCAAACATATTGAAATCATATATCATTTTATCAGAGAATTGATTGAGAATGGTGAAATTAAAATGGCATTTTGCAGGTTTGAGCAATAGCTAGCAGACATATTCACCAAGCCTTTGAGCAAGGATAGTTTCGAACACTTGAGAACCAGATTGGGCATTGTTGATTTGGATCAGATTTGATCCTGTTGTCGGCTTAGGATCAATGGGGAGTGTTGGAAAATTAAATGCTCCTGAGCCTCTTCCCGTCCACCTACCTGTCAGGGGCATTCAATGCTTCTAGTTGGAAGATTTTTTTGGGGATTTCCTTCCCCATTTGCTCTTGACGTGCACCTGAAGACTGCAGAAGGAATTAATGGAGTTAGGAATTTTTGAATTCCAATTTATTGTTGGTAGGTGATTTTGAAATTGAGACGGAGTGAGTTGAAAGACAAAAAGGAATGAAGGTAGTTTTATTCTATTAGTTGGAAGAAGAAGTTTTCTGTGCAGTAGCAGTCTGTAGACAAAGAATTTTTTTTGTGTGAGCTTTTGAAAGCTCCTGAACAACAGCAGTTGTTTGTTTTGTGTGTGAGCAGAGATTGCTCTTGAAGAGCTTTGCGTAGCTTAGTCTAGTGAGCTCCTAGTAGCTCCTGAAGTTGTCTGAAGTTGGTTGAGTAGTTGTTTGCTCCCAACAGATTGTGATTCGTAGTTTAAAGTTTGTTCTTCAGTAGTTCATGTTTTATTTTTCATGTATTTCCATTTCTAGCATATTTAATATCAAAAGGAAAATATTGCATGCCTAGATTTGTCTCCTGTGTTTTTGGTTATTCCGCATTTTGTGCATTCCCCTGTTTGTGATTTGGGGAAACAGAGCAGCAGCTCCATGTTTTCTGTGCAATCAGAGATTCTTGACAACAAGTAGGTGCAGCCACTGAGAAATTCATTTTAAGTTGGTGGATGGTCACAATTAAGCACATGGAAAACTGAGTCTGCTATTTACCATGTATATTTGAATACAACCCCTTATTCAATTTTTATAATCCCCTGTAAAAACAAATGTAATGCTGTAGCAGAATAGCAAAAAAAAATAATCAAAATTAATAGCTTATGTATGCATAGTAATAACAATGACAATAACCATTTCTTTTTAAATCCTGGTTTGAACCTATTTTCCTGATGATCAACTTTA
Source organism: Sequoia sempervirens (assembly GCA_007258455.2). Lineage (NCBI taxonomy): Eukaryota > Viridiplantae > Streptophyta > Pinopsida > Cupressales > Cupressaceae > Sequoia > Sequoia sempervirens. The sequence goes on from VDFB02129759.1 coordinate 7,848, forward strand.
TTATTAATTATTTAAAAAACTATTTTAGACCATTCTCCCCATGCCTGATCCTATTTTGACAGTTTTAAGGGCCAATGATTTTTTTTCAATTTACTTCTCCATTTTAATTGATTTGATCTACCCTACAATTATTTTGATTATTTTCTTAAGAGTTTTAATGAAGGATTTAAGCTCCCTCTTGGTATCGGTTTCTGCCAGATGCCTTAAATTTGTGTCAGTTGAATAAATTGAGTAAAAGTAATACAAACAAAGAATAATTTTTTCTTCCGACTCTAATATATTACCTTATTACCTTTTAATCAGAAGAATTCATTCAATCCATCAAAACATAACAAGGTATTTGCAATATTTGCATAGTCTCAACCCATGCCTAAACTGTTACATGTATCCTAACTTTTGTTGGGTTTCAGTTTTGTAGTGAATACTAAAAACCAGTCCCTAAGTATTATCAACTTGCATTTCCTCTATAGATGTTATTTCCATCCATGGTAGTTGTTTCCAACTTAGATGTTTAGTCTACACTTTGACTCCAACAATTTATTAACTATGAAACCCAATCCTATTTTCCAGAAATCAAAGTGACACAGAACTTTTTACACAAAGCATAAACAATATCTCTACCAAAAGAATTCTCTTAATACTAGCAGCAAGGACAGACAAATCCTGCATACATAACTGGAACTTTAATCTCTTCCAAAACTTTTGAACCAACATAAATTACCCAAGATTTCTTAACAACATCCCTATATCATAACTCTATCACAAAAATAAAATAAAATCCCCTTTTTTATAACAGCACATAAAACTTAAGAAGTCTTCATTTTAGAGTCAAGACAGTGAACTCTGTGAAAAAAATCTAATAATAAAGACGGCATAGTTAATGCAGCCATCCAGGATGAACTTGCTCAGAAATTCAAGAAAGACATATGTTGGGTATTTCATTTTAACTTTCTACAAGTAGCATAGGAAATTTCCCTTCAACAATACAAAGACACAATCACTAAAAGACAGTGTGCAACCTCCGACTTCAACACTAGAAACATAAAAGATTGATTTGATTGTTCTTAAATACCCATTTTAAAAGATTGCTGAAATATCACTTTATTTGTTTGATTGTTTTTAGGTATCCACAGTGGAAGCTAATCGAAAAGAATCCCACCGTGGTGAAAGCTCAAATTCACAGATGGTCTAATGCCAAGGATGTTGAGGATTTACTAATGAAACTGCTTAAACTATAATCAACCAACATGCATATTATAGGCCCCACTTCTATTGTTTCTGTTACTGCTTATGCAGCATGGTGAATGGAAGTATTCTCCATGTGCCAATATTATTACAATATGTTTAATTTAGTTCTAGAACAATTTAAAAGATAATTCTTATGTACTTTTTGTTGCAGTTTTTAACTAAAACAATGATAATGTATGATGTCTAGAGGAGTCCATATAAAACCATGTTCAATTATGACCAAACTGCATGAAATAAATTATTGGAATTACTTCATTGGTACTTTTATCCTTTTTTCCTTTCTTCCCTATAGTCTTATATTTTGCTATTTCTAAAATAGTGTGATAATGGTTTTATTATACCATAACTCTTTATAACGAGCTTATATTATAGATTATTCAAAGTGAGCTTATACCATTGCTTATACATTTTTTAACAATTGAATGTCAATAAAAAGTTAAAAATTAGTCATGTAGAATAAAACATCATACAATTTGTAGTCTATGAAATTGTATGCCTTGGTGCCTCCTTCCTATTTTCTAATAAAAATGATTCTTTGATAAAAATACATATGTGATAATATATGTATGCAAGACATGAGGTTTCATGGATCTCCATCCCTAAAATTAAAACATTGATTATATAATAAATAATGTATTGTATTAAAAGACAATTTCTACAGTAAAAAATACTAGAATTTTTGTATTAGAACATGATGATCTAGTTACTTATGAACTCTGACGATGTTGCATTTTATAAATCATATATGAAAGGAACTTGCTTTCTATGTCAATTATTCCAAATTGATCCCTTGAGATATTTTAAGGCTGTGTTCTTATTCAATCTCTAATCTGTAGTATTTAAGGTTGTATAAACTTACTCAAAGAGCTCTTCCAATGCCAAGGTGCAATATTGGGATCCACAACATTTATAGACTATGAAATATCCATCTTTATGAAGAAGGCTTCCAAACTTAGTTTTATTTCCTATTAAACCATATCTCTTATCCTATAACTAGAGTTGTTGCTTGGATGTTTGTAGATATAGTAAAAATCAAAGAATATACATCTAAGTTCAATTATTTGTAAATGAACTATTAGAATAAAAAAACAAGTTTATATAAAAAAATTAACAAGTAAATAATTTGTTTATTTTTCATATATGATACACTTTATATTATTATCATATAATTAAGATATTAATTTCAGATTTAAAAACTCATTAAAATTAACATAAAAAAAATTATAAAATCTTGAATCAAAATATTCAAAATTCAAAAAAGATTGAAATGGTAATATTTTTAAACATCATTAAATTCAATTAATCAAAATAAAATACTTCTAAAGTGAAATAAAACAAGGTTGTGTTTTTGTGAAGTTCCTACCAAATATTGTTAACTTCTGGCACAATATTACACAATATGACATTGGATAGAGTTTTGACACAATATTTGCATATAGATTTGAAAGATAAAGCAATGTAAATGAAAAAGAAAGTTGCCATCAAATTGACAAAAAATCAAAACATGTGACAAAGTTCAAACATGCAAGTGGCACATATTTTTATTGTTAAAATATAGGACATGTAGTATTGAGTTACAAATAGAGAGTGTGAGATCTCCTTGATGGAAGGTTGCAAGGCAATGCTATGATACTTGAAGAAAAGGAACACACTTAAAGTGATGAAGAAATCCCACATCAAAGTGACAAAGAATATACTAGTTTTCAAAATTTCTCTATGTCAACACTAAGGGGGGTGCTAGAATTTAGTTCTTGACATTTTAATTAACTAGATAAATAAAAAAATAAATTAACAATGCTATGTTAATTTAAAAAGTTAGTTTTGGGAGTTATGTTCTCATAAATGGTTTTGTATGAGAAATAAAGGCTTTATAAAGCCAATATCATGTAATAGATTTTTGTGTAATGTGAATGATTGACTTTTCAATTTGAGAGAAATCTTCTCTCTCTTTTTTTTTTCTTTTTCTCATTTCCAATTATCCTATCCATTCCAACTTCTCCATCCTTCTTTGAATTTTGATAAAGATGGGCAACATCCATGTATTCTTTAGACAAAGTGTATGAGAATAGAAAGACACAATAATTATTTGAAAGAATTCCTAAGGCACATGGTCTCATGAAATGCAAGAATCATATTGTAATTTTAAATTTGGTTTATTAAGAAGGATTTTAATTTTCTTAATCAATTATAAATGTTACATGTCTTGGATATGCCTAGTCACTTTAAATAAAAAAATAATAATACAAAAAAAAAGTTATCATCCACATTATATAGAGACAAAAATCACAATTTAATATAATTTGGAGTCCTATGTAAGGCCCCATCTTGCATGTGATTAGTAAATCTCTAATCTATTTTATGTGTTCCTAAATAGGTGGTAAGATGTATTGTGGATGAAAAATAGTGTGATTATTTGATAAAATATTCTTGCTTATCATTCTGACATTTTAATTATTCTATCATGAAGGAGATTGGAATCATAAAGTGTAAATATGAGTTGAAATTGTAAATGAAATGGTTGCAAAATTAAATCTTATTTCAGCTATGAGATAAATGTGATATATGATTGTTGCTTATGGTTTCAATGATAACGTGCAGGAAAGGAAGAGCCAATATGAGAAGGGAAGACCATTGAGTATATCAAAAGACATCCTCTTCTGGTGATGAATTTGAGCCCCCTTTCAAGGCTTAAAAGGAAATAGAGTTAACAAGTTGATAGAGTAAGGTGGTAAGGGTTGATATAAAAAGATGATTTATATTTTGGGTTGAGAGGGTATTTATTTGTGTTCCAAATGAGTTGTAAGTTGAGGGATAAGGTTTATAAACCATTATCCAAGTTGAAATTCGGATAGATCTTTAAATGGGTCTTTAAAGAGGGTTGTTGGTCAATTTCCTTGGTTGGGGTGCAAAAATAGACCCTCTAGGGTCTATACCATGGTGGTAGGGGTCAAGTAGGCATACAATAGTGCCCTTAGGACATGATTTGACCCTTGAAAAGTCCTTATTATGGAGAGTGACGAGTTTTGAAGAGAGGATGTGATCGAAAGATGGAGGGGATGTCCAAGTGCATGTTCTTCTTCAATAAGGAAAAGACTCTCATTGATGGAGGTAGGGACACTTTACACCCCCCCATTCAAGGGTTGTAACTTGAAATTTCTATATATCCTAGAGAGGAAGGAAGAGTGGGGTGCTACCCACTTCTCCTTTTTGGAGAACTTTGGTTGAGATTGAAGGGAAGATGAGAGTAGAGGAGTCATTTCTTTTGGGAGGTAGTGATCAAGATGGATTGGCATGGAGAGGAGATGATAAGAAAGGAGCCTAATCACCTCAGCTAAGTTAAAAGATTAGTATTCTCTTCTACTTCCATTTCCTTTGTTTAATTGTGGTAAGATGGCATCACGTTAGTATGGTTCATTGTTGAATATGGTGAGTGGAGAGCCTCTATGTAATTAAATTATGCTATGTTATTCTTTTCCTTTGTAAAATCTGAAAGAACCCCATTCATCATCATCGGGGTTGCAACATTTCCTTGCTGGGGGGTATGGCTAGAGCCCACGAGGCTCCATGACCGCATTATGGCAGGGTGGAGAGCAAGCCTTAGCTAGTTGTGTATGGAATTTGTTGTATTTATTTAAATTTGTTTACTGTGTTATGATGCAACAAGGAAGGGAATGGAAAGATCAGAGTTTATTTTGATTTGCATGATAGTCATCTCATTCTTGAGTATCAAGTGAATAATGAGAAATTTACACAAGGAAACTATATCTTGTTATGGGGGAAAGGAAAATCCCTTATGGACCTATCTTGTAACCTGAAAAGAAAGAATATGCATTTAGGCCTTAACCCTTTGTACTGCTAGACCAAAAGAACAACTAAAATAAACTTTGTGAAATATTTCTATAGGGGTAGATAGCTTCTATTCGAAGGATCAAGTTTTAAGGAAACTCTATTTATAGTTATTGCTGAAATAAATAGGTCTTGAATGATTTTTGTAGTTTTCCTGAAACAAGTGGACATGAGTCCAATTGTTCTTATGTTGTAACAGTGATGCAACTAACATATTTCTGCTCCAAAAAAGACACCAAAAAATCCATTATCCCAGCTCATTATCAGAATAATAAAGTAGAATGGTTATGGTTATAAATCAATCGGGTATGCATGCACATAGTTCCTTTTTGTTCGTTGAAACAGTGTTTAGCATATTTCTTTTATTTAGAGATTTTTTGTTTTACAGGGGTGAGAAAAGAAAAAAAAAAAAAAACAAACAAACAAGAACATGTTGTATGTGATATGAAATCTGGAAAATTATGATGGGTGAAGTTGTCTGTAATAGTAGCCCCATAAACATGATGTTTTATCTAAATCAAGCCCCTCATGATCCTTGAAAAAAAAAGAAATGAACAACAAAATGAATGGCTTAATGCATATCAAGACTAATTCGACCTTGTGCACATATGTATCCTACATTAACAATATAGAATAAGGAAATGAAATAATATCTATAAGACTGCATATCTAGTAATCATCTCCAACAACAAGAGCACCGACCACCACATAATGTAATAGGTTTAACGTCCCTCAAGCAATCATCTGGAAGTAGCAGAATATAGAGAAACACAATAGGCATCTACCTTGGTAGGGTTTAGAATAGCCAAGAACTCTGTCATCAAGCATTCGAAAGCATTAACATTCACCTTGGCAAGATAAAAAGAAAAAGACTCCATAAAGAATAAAAAATGAGACTTTCTGTTGAATCTTTCTTGTAACGGTATGACAATAGAACAAATTCCCTAAAGTAAATGCTGAGTTGACATCGTTGGTTGGCCTTAGGAGTGAGCAATTGAAAATCTAGTGGTGAAATTATTTACCTTAGAGAGCATTATATTGTTACGGTGTGCTGGTAGAAAGAATAAATAAATAAAAAATGCAAGCTTGGGAGTAGGTTATGAAGTCTAGTCAAGGTCCAAATTTATTGTGCAAGGAGATGTGATCTGGGCGCCAAAAGAAAGAAAAAAAAATGAGTGAGGAAGATCACGTGGGCTGACAATAATGTCACCTAATTGTGCTGTTAGAGCTAATCCACTCCGAGCTCGAGACATGGCAATTGCAAACTTTTTATGCAGGAGCATCTAGTGGTGTAAGGGCAATCTTGCATCACCCAAAAATAGTTAAATTTCAAGTTTCTCAGTTTTTAAATATTTTTACATTTTTGGATACCCTTTTTGTCATAATGAAATTCTCAATTTACAGTTTTTATTTTCTGTTCCTAGGTTGAAAGATATTGTAGTTTTAGTTTCCTAGATTTGCACTTGAAAATCTTTCAAGTTAGATTTGAGGCACTTAGAGTTCCCGGAATGGCCCTAAAACTTGTCAAAATTAGTGTAGAAAATTTTGAGTGCGTTATTGACTTCGGGACATTTCCAATGGTTCAAACGGTTTGCGAATTGGAGTCCTGGATCAAAAGTTATGGCCCCGGGAAGTTGGCGCACTTTCTAGAAGATACAATTGCAAATGCTCTTTTGAAATTTGAACTTCATGTTGTAAATTTTCTGTGCTAAACCGCCTAAACTCAAATTTGAATGTTGTTTTGGCTCCAAACTAATGAGGAGCTCTATTTATGGGCAGGTTTCTAATTTTTGGGTAACTTTTTGGGGACAAGCTCGCATACTGCGGAAGGGTTGTTCTATAACTTTCTGTAACTTGCATGTGTTGTAGAACTTGGGGATTTGAGATCCTCTGCATGTAAGAAGCTCCATTTCTGAATAATAAAATTATTCTCTTGTTTGTGGGTTATTTTTATGTCTCGGGCTACGCCCTCATCAAGTGGTATAAGATCAGGTTTTCTTGAGCGTGTGGACAAATCGCCAATCGTACAACAGTTCACACCAGGACCGTGGTTGTGGATCAAGGTCAAGAAAGATGCCTCCAAGAGTGATGCCTGGTAGGCATGGTGGTGCCAGAGGTGGTCGAGGCGGCATAAATGCTGGTGGAAGAGATGCACTGGTAGCCCTCCAGAGGCAGATTGATGTGTTACAAGAGCAGTTGAGAAGAAGGTTAAACTCGAGGGAGGAAAGTGAGGATGAAGGAGAGGAAGAAGGTTCAGATGTAGAAGAAGAAGAAGAAGCAATTGATCAAGACCAAATTCGGCTAATAAGGGCCATTTCGAAGATCAAGAAAAGACCCAGAGCAGAAGTCCCCAGTTATTCTGGAAGTTTGAACCTGGAAGAGTTGATCGACTGGATCAACGAGCTAGAAGAATATTTTGAGTATGAGGAAATAGAGGACCCAGATCAGGTTAAGTTTGCAAAAATGAAGCTGAAGGGCCATGCTAGTATTTGGTGGAAAGAGGTCTAGTTGGAAAGAAATCGAAGAGGAAAAGGCAAGATCACCAGATGGAATCGTATGGTAGAGAAACTGAAGAAGCAGTTCATACCAGTGGACTATGAGTTAGATCTATTGAAGAAATTGCAAGGGTTGAAGCAAGGAAGCATATTTGTGAAAGAATATACTAAAAAATTTTACAAGATAATCATCAGAACGGGTCACACAGAGGCCAATCAGGAGAAAGTAGCCCGATATCTTAATGGGTTACGACCAAGCATTTAGGAGGAGTTAAGCCTAGTCAGAATGACCACCATTGAGGATGTGTATCAGTTTGCTCTGAAGGTGGAAGAGAAGCTGAACAAAAGATTTGATGGCAAGCAAAAATGACGAGGAGGTCAAAGCGGAAGGGGCAATGGAAGACCTTCAAGAAGCTGAAATGATGATGAAAAAAAAAGTGAAGATGTGGGTACCAGCCGAAGCCAAAGAAATGACAACTTCTACCTCCCTCGTGATCAAAACAGGGGTGATCAAAGAGGTAGAGGACAAGGGAGATATGGACAAGGATCTGGAAGAGGTGGTTTCAGAGGAACGTGTTTCCAGTGTGGTGAAGAAGGGCATCAAGCCTATGAATGTCCACAACACCAAGGAAGGGCAGACAAAAGGCCAGAAAGTCATGGAAGGGTTGCGCATGTAGATGAAGAGGCCCAATCTGAACATTCGAATGATACTAAAAGGGGAGAAGCCCTGGTGATTAGGAGAGCCCTAGTGATTGAGGAAAAGGAACCAGAATAGAGGAAGAATCTATTTCGCACAAGGTGCAAGTGTGAAGGAAAATGTTGTGATGTCATTATTGACGGTGGGAGTACTGATAATGTAGTGTCAGAGGAGATGGTCACAAAGTTGAAGCTAAAGAGGGAAAGACACCTGCATCCATATCGGATTGCCTGGTTGTAGAAAGACCACAAAGTTTTGGTCAATGAGCAGTGCCTAGTAAAGTTCAAGATTGGGAGCTACCATGATGAGGTACTCTGTGATATCATCCCCATGGATGCATGTCACATGTTGTTGGGGAGGCCGTGGAAGTTCGATAGGTGAGCTATACATGATGGCCATGCAAACACTTATTCCTTGACAAAAGGATGGGGTTCGTCACAAGTTGAAACCCCTGAAGGAGACCAAAGAAAAGGTATGTAGTAGTGGTAGAATTTGTTATGTAGATGGAAGAAAAATTTTAGAAGGTATGAAGCATGAGTGTGTGTGTTATGCATTGATTCCTAGAGTGAGTAAGGAGAATAGTGAGAAGGTTTCAGAAGAAGTTTCTGGGATGTGTTGGATGAGTTTCGGGATATTGTTTCTGATAATGTACTTGAGGGTTTACCACCAATAAGGAAGATTAGTCATCAAATTAACTTGATTCCTGGAGCCAGTTTACCAAATAAGACAGCTCATAGAATGACTCCAACAGAAAAAGGAGTTGAACAAAAAAGTTCAAGAGTTGTTGAGAAAGGGTTTGATATGGGAGATTTTGAGTCCATGTGCAGTACCTGCAGTACTAGCACCAAAGAAGGATGGGGAGTGGAGGATGTGTACAGATTCCTAAGCCATAAACAAGATAACAATCAAGTACAGATTTCCCCTACCAAGGATGGATGACCTGATGGACTGTTTGAGTGGAGCTCAGTACTTCACAAAGATTGATCTGAAGAGTGGATATCACCAGATCCGGATTCTAGAGGGAGATGAATGGAAGACTGCCTTCAAGACCAAAGAGGGCCTGTACGAGTGGTTAGTCATACCTTTTGGGCTAACCAATGCACCGAGCACATCTATACACCATGAATCCAGGTACTAAAAGAATTTCTGGGAAGTTTTGTTATTGCATTTAGATGATATTTTGATTTTTAGTAAGACATTGGATGAGAATTTGATGCATATTTGGAGAGCCTTTGAGAAGTTAAGAGAAGAGAAACTATTGATTAATCTGAAGAAGTGTAGTTTTGTGAAGAGGGAGTTAGTGTACTTGGGGTTTGTTGTCTCAAAAGAAGGTCTCAAGATGGACCCAGAGAAGGTGAAGGCTATTCTGGAATGGCCTACCCCAAGATCTGCTACCGAGGTGAGATCTTTCCATGGTTTGGCTAGTTTTTATAGAAAGTTCATTAGAAACTTCAATAGTATTTGTGGACCCCTGACTGAAACAATGAGAGGGGATAGAAAAGAATTCAAGTGGAGCACTGGAGCGGCAAAAAGTTTTGAACTGTTGAAGCAGAAGGAGACAGAGCAACTTGTTCTAGCCCTCCCAGATTTCAACAAGGTGTTTTAAGTGGATTGTGATGCCAGTGGTTGTGCCATTGGAGCAGTGTTGATCCAAGAAGGTAAGCCCATTGCCTATTTCAGTGAAAAGTTAAATGATGCCAAGAGAAAGTATTCTGTATATGATCAATAATTTTATGCAATAGTTCAAGCATTAAAGAAATGGAGACATTATTTGTTTCCAAAGGAATTTGTTCTATATACTGATCATCAAGCCTTGCAGTACCTAAATAGTCAGGGAAAATTAAATTAGAGGCATTTGAAATGGGTAGAGTTTTTGTAGAGTTATACCTTTTTTTTGAAGCATAGGAGTGGAAAGTCAAATAGGGTTGCAGATGCCTTAAGTAGGAGGAATATGTTGATGACAAAGATGCAGATTGAAGTGGTTGGATTCAATGAACTCAAGACACTGTATGCAGAAGATCCTAATTTTGCAAACGATTGGAAAGCTTGCAAGGAACCTATTATAGTGGACAGGACAAGGTGGCTGGATTTCATAATCTAGGATGACATTTTATTTAAGGGAAGTCAATTGTGTATCCTGAGGAGTTCTATGAGGGAGAACCTGATAAAGGAGAAGCATAGTGGAGGAATGGCAGGACATTTTGGTCAAGATAAGACCATTTCCATTATGAGTGAGCATTATTATTGGCCTCAGTTGTCATACGATGTGAAGAAGTTTGTACAAAGTTGTAGGGTATGTCAGATGGCTAAAGGAGTGAGTCAGAATACAGGCTTATATCAGCCCTTACCTGTACCAGAGAGAGGCCATGGGAGGATATAAGTATGGACTTTGTTCTTGGCTTGCCAAGGACACAACGAGGGAATGATTCAGTCTTTGTGGTGGTTGATAGGTTTTCGAAGATGGAACATTTCATTCCATGTCAGAAGACCCATGATGTAGTCCATATTGCTGACTTGTTCTTCAAAGAGGTGGTGAGGCTACATGGTCTGCCAAAGAGTATTGTTTCAGATCATGACACTAAATTTGTGGGCTACTTTTGGAGGACCTTGTGGAAGAAGCTGAAGACAGAGTTGAAGTTTAGTTCTGCACACCATCCACAAACAGATGGGCAGACAGAGGTTGTTAACAGGAGTTTGGGTAACCTACGAAGATGTTTAGTAGGAGATAAACCCAAGGGATGGGACTTGATCTTACCCCAGGTAGAATTTTCTTACAACAGTTCTGTCAATAGAAGCACTGGTAGATCACCATTCCAGATTGTGTATGGAGGTAGCCATAGAACAACTCCATAATTGAGGAAGATGGACCAAGAGAAGAAAATAAGTGCTAAAGCCAAAAATTTTGCAGAACACATAAAGGATATACATGAGAAGGTAAGAGAACATATTAACAAGATGAATATGCAGTATAAGGCTAAGGCATATCAGAAGAGGAGGTATAAGGAGTTTCAGATTGGTGATGAAGTGATGGTCCACTTAAGGAAAGAAAGGTTTCGAGTGGGAACATATAACAAATTGAAGATGAAGAAGTTTGGTCCCTATAAAATTTTGAAGAGGAATGATTCAGGGAATGCATATGAGGTAGAGTTGCCAGATGGATTCAACATTTCCCCTGTGTTCAACATTTCAGATTTGATAGAGTATTATGAAGGTGGCGCAGAGGAAGTACCAACGATGGAACAGTGTGGGATTCTAGCACCTACTTCAGAAAAAGGAGGAGATTGAAAAAATCCTAGATAGTCATGTGGGAAGGAGAACTAGGAACAGCAAGTATGAAGAATATCTAGTGAAATGGAAAGGAAGGCCTATTGAAGATTCTTCTTGGCTATCTAAGGCAGGGTTGGACTGGTTGGGTTTTCCTCAACCATTTGAGATGTGATGGGGTCACTTCTCAAATTACCTGGGTGTCTGATGCAGGAGCATCCAGTGGTGTAAGGGCAATCTTGCATCACCCAAAAATAGTTAAATTTCAAGTTTCTCGGTTTCTAGATGTTTTACATTTTGGATACCCTTTTTGTCATAATGAAATTCCCAATTTACGTTTTTATTTTCGTTCTGGGTTGAAAGATATTGCAATTTTAGTTTCCTAGATTTGCACCTAAAAATCTTCGAGTTAGATTTGAGGCACTTAGATTTCTGGAATGGCCCAAAACTTTCCAAAATTGGCATAGCAAATTTTGAGCGCGTTATTGACTTCGAGACCTTTCCAACGGTTCAAATGGTTCATGAATCGGAGTCCCAGATCAAAAGTTATGGCCCCGAGAAGTTGGCGCACTTTCTAGAAGATACAATTGCGAATGCTCTTTTGAAATTTGAACTTCATGTTGTAAATTTTAGGTGCCAAACCGCCTAAACTCAAATTTGAATGTTGTTTTGGCTCCAAACTAATGAGGAGCTCTATTTATGGGCGGGTTTCTAATTTTTGGGTAACTTTTTGGGGACAAGCTTGCATACTGCGGAAGGGTTGTTCTATAGCTTTCTGTAACTTGCATGTGTTGTAGAACTTGGGGATTTGAGATCCTTTGCATGTAAGAAGCTCCATTTTCTGAATAATAAAATTATTCTTTTGTTTGTGGGTTATTTTCTTTGTCTCGGGCTGCGCCCTCATCAACTTTCCACGAGGATATTAAATACAAGCTACTACGGTTGTTAGATGTAGGTGAGGGAATTTTCGATGTGATTCAAGCGCCATCAATAATGGTTGAAAATCAATCTGACAGTGGTATTGACCTCTTTCAAGAATGTCTTTGATAGTTTTATTCAGATGGTGGCCATGTCGTTTTAAATGCGAGCCCTACTTATGTAAGCAAGTCGAGTCTACCAGCAGTTAGTTAGATTATATATAACGACAGCCTTACCTAATCATCATAGTATAGAGACACCATCAAAGTATAGAGACACGACTTCTACAATAGCTATTTGCATTCTGTTTAAAACACTTATAATTTTCCATTTGCATTGTATCGTAGTTTCTAAAGTCTTTTCAACAAATCCATTTGTCCTTAATGTGAAATCAATGCATAACATCAAATATGTCAGAAGCTGCTTATACTTATATGGCACAAGCAATCTGTGAGCTGGATCTCACACCTGCCATCTTCTTTCCTTTACCTTCCATAAATTTATTATGGTGACTGCATACTTTATTTATTTATCTATTTTTCTTCCATTGGCATCTATTCCTTAATCCATAGTCCCCATTCTAGCCCAAACTGCAAGTATAGGGCAACTAATAAAGGGGTTTGGAATTGTGCTTCAAACCTGTTGCATGGCCTTACATCTACAAATTGCATGTGCTTGAAGTTCTAAAGCGTTTTAAACAAAATATATTCCACTCATAATCTGCAAAAAATTATTTCACTAAGTGTTACCTCCAGTGAAGCGTGTTGTTAAAGAAATCAGCTAATAAATGTTGGCAGAGCTATAATTCTCTTGTTATGATGGAATCCTGATAGAAATTTAAAAATTCAACTCCAAAATAGCCAATGCAGGGAGGTTGAAGAAGATTACATTTCCATTTAACTTGTGCTCAACCACCAGTATGCAATAAATCCTTCTCTAAGGATGGAACAGGGTCCTTTGCAAATTTTGAAGGCCTTTTTAAAGGATCAACTTGTCTTCTTTGGGTGAGGCATACCTGGCATACATTGGAAGTCAAGTAAAATAACCTCTTGCATGATATCACAAAGTGTTGTTGGCATATTCTTGCTACAGTTCAAGCAATGCTTACCCATACTGTAGTCTGGTTACACTCTACAATTAACCCAAAGGTTCAATAAATTATCTAGCGTCTCAAAGGAGGTTGAGTATGCAGTAAACTTCTACAGTAATTCAAAGTAGTACAATAATTGTGTGAATAGGTTATAGTTGGGTGTGATACCTTTAAATAAAAGAGGATTTCTATTTAAATAGGGGCTCGTTGTTGCAATTAACATATAATCTACTTAACATATAATCTCCTTTTAATATAATATTCCATAAATCTAAATTATAATAGTAGTTCTGCGCACATTATTTCTTCTTATGAATCTCAAGTGAATGAATTTAGCCAAATTAATATAGGGAAAAGTAATGATAATGTTATTATAACACATTGGGAAAATTATGCTGATTTTATTATCATGGTTAATAAAACCATTATATTGGTTTTATTAATTGATTCGTGATAATAAAAAAATTATTGATAATATGAGAGAATAAAATATCTATGAGTGACAATAAAAGTAATGGTTTTAATATCATTATTTTATCAATGATGTTAGTTTTATAGTTACTATCTATACATTTATATAAATATAATATTGTAACAATTAAGATTGGAAACAATATGAAATAAATAAATAAATAATAATAATAATAACTCTTGCATATATATATGTAACGCCCGTCATGCAAACCCCAGAGAACACACACATAACACGAATAATTTTTTTTTTTTAATTAATAAAAGTATCATGTAACAACATTAAACCATAATCACATAACATAACACATAACATTAATACACTTGGTTCTCTGGGGCACGCGAGGTTACATTGCAACCACAACACAAAATAAAGATAACGAAAACAACATAACCATTTACTTATGGAAACCATATACAATGATACAACTGATAGCCATGATGCGAGTATGATAACATCGCATAATTACATCCATGATAAATCTTTTAACAAGATCCAAATTAAACCTAACTATTACATTATTGAAATAATATTACATTACAATTTTCTTTGATACATAAATTACATTGAGTTTCCCAACATGGGGATTGATACAAGAATAATGAACATGAAGTACAACTGATCACTGGAACATCTGCACTGCGGAAGCTGAGAAGACAAGACGCTGATGGGGAACCCAACGGGTGCGGAGCACGTTCCACCCAACCATGTGAATTACGAAGTAACTCACCCCCCGTGCTCAGAGGTGACGAGGAAGTGAATCCGACCATGAATGTCAACCGACTCCACAACAACATGATACAAAACAAGTACCACCCAAGTATGCAATGCAAAACCATCAACGTACTCAAATCACATAACAAATAAAGCCAAGAACTCATTACGATGACATGAAGTACTAACACTTAACAATCATGAATCAAATTCAAAGAAACATCATAAAGAGATAACATCCAGAGGCAACAACACAAACAATAAGGGTGTCAAGTGGAGAGTGTCATCGCATAGCTCTCATGGGATTTCCTGGCCCTTCCTCCAACTGAGGCGCCGGCACCCATCTATGGATATCCTGGCCCTTCCTCCTAACTGAGGCGCCGGCACCATAGGGTAGCTAATGCGGAGCCAATAGTCTCTCATGAGGACGAGACTCTGACTTTGCCGACCACGGCCTTCTCAGTCTATCACTAGTCTAAGGTAGCCCTAATGCATAGCCGAGGAATCCAAAGTTTTATTATCTTGTATTTTTAAACTACCCATCCCCCTAAATCTATTGTTTAGGTTATCACTTGTTTACTACTCTTCGAGGGTTATCCTGGCCCTTCCTCATCCGAGGCGCCGGCGCCCACGAAGAGCCACTCTCCCACCTATGACCCCTAACAAATCTCAACTAGGCAAGGGTTGAAACAACACATACAAATCATAAAACCAAAACTCAGATACACGAGGTACTAACCATCTCGCAATTGCTCAAAATCAAAAGTCTCAACCAACTATTCAACCCTTCCTCTCATAAAACCAAAAATCTCAAAGCCTACCAAGGCAAAGACGACATTATAAAATAACAAGCCTCTGGGATAAGGTTACAAAAATCAGCAACGGGTTCCCACAAGGACATCATTAAAAGACAAGAACACATAAAAATAACACTCACATTACATTTTGCAAAGTTACACCATTAAGTTTGATTTTAGCCCCAATTAAATAACTAACAGTGCTTATCTCAGAAGAATTCACAACTACAACCAAAAGCTAATTTTGTTAAAAAAATTCGTTCACCAAGACCATTAAAAAAAATACCCTAATTAAATATGCAAATGCCCAAATAACATTATTTAACATTTCAAATATATATATATCAAGATTATATGTGTATATATATATTTTTTTAAACCAATTAGCAATATTACATAAAATAATTTATAATCCTATATACATATATTTTTACTACACTAAATTATAATTATTATATTTAATAAATTAATTCAAATAATTATAATTATTAAATTTCATAAATTAAAATTTCCTCATAATATAATAATTAAAAAAAATAAATATATATATATATATACATATATATAATATATATATATATATATATATATATATATATATAATATTTATATATTTATAAAATTTAATAAAAATAAAATAAAATTTAAAAAAAAACAACTCATAAAGCCATGTGGGGACTGCGCGCAGCAGTCCCCACGGGCTGCTGTGGCAGCCGCCACGCAATGGGGCGCGGGGTGGGTACGGGTGTCGTGCCCTCCCCAAACCCCCATAAACTCAAATGGAACTTTAAAATAAAAAACTTCGCTGGGTATAAAAAAAAATCAAAAATTTTAAATTTATTAATATTTTTTTTTGTTTGAGCACACGGAAAACGAAATTCGTTTTCCCGTGCACGGCTCCACAATGAAAATTTTAAAATACAGAATTCTTTTCCCCTTTTTATAGCTTTGAAATACACAAATATTTCTGGTAATATAAACCAGAATATATATATATATATATATATATATATATATATATATATTTTCTGGGTAATTAGAATAATATAACCCAGACAATGCAAATATATAATCTGGTTTAACAGGTCAATATGCTGAGTAAACAGACAATATAATCAGACAATATAAATATATATATATATTTTGATTTAACAGATCAATATAAATATATATATAAATATTAAAAAAAAAGTACAGAGATATAACCAAAACAAACAAAGAATTTACAAACAATAAATGCATCTATTCATGTTTCAATATACTGATAAAACCCCAAATCTAAAATCTTCAACAAGAAAATCATCTTTCTACAATCCTAACGTTTATAGGTTGAAATGTTACAGAACATCTGGTTCTTGATCTGACAAAATTTTGGACAGTAAAGTTGCTATGAATTTTCTTTGTTTTCTAGTCTTACAATTTGCTCTAGTTTCAATTTTCAACAGAGGTTCTTCTACATTTACAAAAATCATTTTTAATAAAATATATTTTTCTTTTCAGAACAACCAAAAAGGGTATGGGAAGAGAACAACGAGAGGAACCTGGAGTCCAATGCGAATTTGAAGATGCCTGCTTAACTCTGATGCTCTCGAATCCGATTTCCAATCCTTAGCCCAGAACGAACTCCACCTTCACTTGAGCACTTCCAACCTTCTGTTCTTCTGTGTGTGTGTGTAAACTTCTCAAAAGTTCATGATTAAATAAAAATATTGCTCATCTCTCAAAGCTCTCCAAAAATCACAGATAAAAAGAAAAACAATTCTTTAAAACAAGCTTTTTCCAACTCTCCATTTCCATTGGCTCACACTGTCTTTTTTTCCTTTTATTGCTTTAATTCCTGTTTTTCAACTTTTCTTGCAACTCACATTACAAATTTATTTAAAATAGTTTATTCTCATAATTATCCACCTCCAATTTATTTAATTAAAATAATTAAGCATATTTTATCTTTTATGAGCCCCCAAGGATTTTTTTCATATGTTTGAGTCTTCATAATCCTCTTTCCACCTTTATCCACCATTGGTCGTCAATTTTTTTATTGAACTATGAGGTCTCTTCTCTTTCATGTAGGAAAGACTAGTATTTGATTAGTCCCCAAGACCCTAGGTCTGTCCTTTAGGGTTTTTCTTGGTTTTTTGTTGTGTCACCGAGTGTGTCCCTATCCCGATTGGTTCCTAATAACAAAATCCACTAGTCCCATGAGGTTCAATCTATTTTGGGTATCCTAAGCCGTGTCGATCAAAAAACCTACCCCCATCTATCCTTGGTCTTACTAGGATGTATCCTTCCTCATACTAGACCACATCAACCCCATCCATCTATTGGTCCTATGGTAAAGGATATTTGAAATTTATTGTGATCTTTTGGTTCTTTTTCATTTTTTGTATCATTTGAGCTTCCTACTATACCTATTCAAGGTCACCACGATCCATCATATCATGGTGCACTTTGACTATTAGACATAGGGGCATATCTTGATTTTCTACGTGGTCTTGTCTTCTTGGTTGTTCCGTGTAGTACCCACCAAGATCCTTGCAGTCTTGTGTTATACTAGGGAATCCTTTGTACTAGTGGTTATTCTAGCATCAAGCCCTACCAAAGCCTTTGTGACTTTGGGATGTTGGGATAACCATTTTTCTTGTTGTGTTAGTCCTATGCATTGGATACTAATTTACCTTAGTTCTTTATGCCCTAGCATGATAGTAGGAGGAATCAATGAACTTTCAAAATTGTGTTTTCTAGATTATTGAGTCATTCTATGGTAAGACTGGATAAGGTTTTGATAGAGAAAATGTAATGTGTTGATTGGAAAGATGATGACATAGTAGATGTGATGTTTTGATTAGAAAGATGATGATAGAGAAGATGTGATGTTTTGATTGAAAAGATGATAATAGAGTAGATGATGATGGAGGAAATATAAAACTATCATAAAGCTTTGATAGTACAGTGATTTGGATTGAAATACATTAACCCTCTAGTTATTTTATTCATTCTCTTTTGAAGATTTCCAATGAGGCATAATGATTTTCCATTGAGGAATATTGTAGCTAGTGAGGCTTGTTGATTGCCAATGAGGCATATTGTGGCTAGTGAAGCTTGTGATTTCCATTGAGGTATAATGTAGCCAGCGAGGCTTGTTGTTTAGCCAGTGAGGCACATAACTTGTAACCTATAAGGTTTTGGCTAGTGAGGCATAATGAAGCCTACTTTCAAAGTGGTTTTTCACCCTTTTAGGGTTTTCCACTCATAAACCTTTTGTTATGTCTCCTGTTAGTGGTTTGTTATATTGTGCTCAATTGGCTATCTTTTTTCAATTATTATGTTGTAATTTTCATGTTATTGTGATTTCCTCAACATTTAGTATCTAGAATGTTTGAAGTATCTTCAATGGGTTGGTTTGTATAAGAAAAGTGAGGTAAGTATTAAAATTTGATTTGTGATTCAACCACTGATTCATCCCCCTCTTAGTGATCATGTACTCCAACAAGTGGTATCGGAGCATTAGGTCCCTTTGCACAAGTTTAATCAACTTGGGAGATCTTGTTAGTGGAGTACTTATCATGGGTAATCAGGAAGGTTGTTCCACTTCTATAGCACCACTATTTGATGGTCTTGGTTTTTCTTTTTGGAAAATTAGAATGGAATCCTACTTATCTTCTATAGGTTATGATGTTTGGATAGTAGTTGAAACTGAATATACTGTTACTACAACACCTTCCACTACAAATGAGAAAAAGGCTTGAGTGTAATGCTAAGGCAAAAAATGCTATTTTGTTGTGGATTGACCAATGATATACTTGTCAAGATTATGGATTGTAAATCTATAAAGGCTATATGGGATAGGTTATCTAGTACTTTTCATGGTGATGCCAAGGTCAAGGAAGCCAAGCTACAAAACTTTAGAGCCAAATTTGAAGGACTAAGAATGAATGAAGAAGAGAAGATAGTTGATTACATTCTAAGAGTTTAAGAGATAGTTAATGCTATCCATGGTCTTGGTGAGTCCTTGGAGACAAAAATAGTTGTCAAGAAGGTCTTAAGGTCACTAACATCCAAGTATGTTTCCAAGATATCTACTATAGAAGAACGGGATATAAATAAACTTAACTTAGATGAACTTCATAACACATTTACAACTTATGAGATGATAATTTGTAATGATGATTACATAAGCAAAGAGGTTGCATTTAAATATGTCAAAAAGGATAAAGAGACAAATTATGATTTAGAAGAATTGAATGATAAAGAATCCATCTTTGTAAGAAAATTGAAAAAAGGGCCAATAAAATATAAGGGGAAGCTTCCATTCAATTGTTTCAGTTGTGGTAAGATTGAACATTATGCTACTAAATGTACCTATTAAGATTTTGAAAATGATGAAGAGGACAATAGAAGACAATGAAAGAATAAACAACATAATCCTAGAAATAAAAACACTTTCAAAAAGAAGAAAATTCTATTTGTTAAGGATACTGGTGTAACAAATAATTGTTTAGAAGATTCAATTGAAGAAGGAAAGGAAACTTTGTTTATGACTTGTTAGTTTAACTGAAAATCTAAAAGAAAAGAGTGAAGATCAATCTGATAATAGTGAAGGAGAGGTTGATTTTGAGGGAGAATTGAGATGTTCTCTTGGTGAAATAAAAAGACTCAAAAGGGAGGTAGTAGTGCAAATAAATTAGACCCAAAAGGATATTGAAAATCTGATCAGCAGGGTTAATGAGTCTGAAAAATTAGTTGTAGATCTAAAGCTTCAACTTGAAGAGAGAAAGAGGATTGTATAATTCATCAAAATGGAGTTAGACACCAAAGAAAATGAGTTCTATTCTTTAGAGGCAAAAGTTGTAGCCTTGAAGAAAAAACTAGATATGTGTGATAATAGTGACAAATTAACAGATCTTGTGGGTAAACAAAAAGGTCACAAGAATATTACTAGTTTAGGCTTTGAAAAAGGGTAGTGCTCTAAGGTTAGAGAAACTCCAAGGAAGAAAATAGACTTAAAATATCATTTTACTACTTCTAAGGCTGAAGACAAGAAGAAGAAAATAGAAAGTTTTCTTGCACAAGTCAACAAGAACAAGTTTAGAAATTATTTTCATTCAGGACAACATCATATGTCCAGGTTCAAAAATTATTTTCATGGTTATTGCTATTCATGTTATGAATTTGGTCATAGAGAAAAAGAGTGTTGGATGAAAGCAAAAAAAAATGGATGGAATAAGCATCCTTATGAGTGGTCAAATGGAAGAAATAAGATTCTATGTTATAAATGCAATCTCCTAGGTCATATAACAAGTTTTTGTATGACACAAGTAAAAAATGATGTTTTTGGATTTTCAAGAGGCTATAATTCTTTTGTTTCTCCTATTGGTTACAAGATCATATGCTATATAGATTTCATAATTTTGGACATAAAGCATTTTTTTGTAAGAGTAATTTTTTGAAACCTTTTAGTTATCACAAGAAAATAGGTAGTATGAAAAAATTGGAGAAGGAAACAAGAGAAAGAGAAGAAAGAATCTAAGCTTGTGCATACCACACAAGTGAAATATATAAGTGCATAAAGGGTATGTGCAGGATCATCATGGAAAAAATAGGCCCTTAAGTGGCAAAATTTTCAGAAAAATCAGTGTTAGGCAAATTGATGTAAAAATTTGAATAAGTTATCTATATTATTTCAAAAATATGTAAGAATAGAATCTGTAGAAAATTGAATGTAGTTTCTAAACTAGTAGATTTATTTAAAAATAAATAAAATCTATTTGGTGAAAATTTGAAATTTCAATGTAGTAGTACTTAAATTTCATGGAAAAAATAAGTAGGTGTCTGTCTGACCACCCTAACCATAGTAAAATGATAATATTTTTTTATAAGATTTTATATATAAGTAGAGGACTCATGCCCGGATGTGATGCATATTTTTTTGTAATTTTTTTCCAAGTAAATAATTAATTATGAATTTTTTATTACAACTTTTAAAAATATAAAAACTTGTATGTCTAACCACCTTAACTTGGTCAAAACTTTATGAAATTTAATTTTTCTTTTTTTATTCATATAGAATGTGACACATGTTTCAAATTCAAAAAATGTGATACTGTTTGAAAGTTATAGATTTTTTTCAATCATCCTATCGATTAGGACTTTTGTCTTAATTCTAATAGAAAATAAATAATAATTATTTAGTAAATTCAAATTAAAGAATAATTTATATTAGTGGAAAGCTAAGAATCTCCTCTAAAAACCCTTTTTGTTTCATCAATTTTGGGTAAAAGAAAGTCATCAGCCACATACCCTACAAATACCCATAATATTGCCACTTTTTGGCCCCTCATGATCTTGCACATACCCTAAAAGAGAAGCATGAGGTTAGGGGGAGATGTTTATAGTTTTATCATACAAACCCCATAGACAACAACCAAGAGGTTGTAAAGGTTGTAAATAAAAAAACAATGAATTCATGGAAATTCAGTTTGCAACTACTCATTATTTTGATAGTTATGGTATCATATTCATGGTGTTGATATTGTGCCCATGCAAAAATGTCAAATTTTTTCTTTAGTATTATGTCATTCGTCTTGTTGTGTTGATCATCTTATGGATACAAGAGAACTATAGTGGAATAGAAGGTAGAGATATAATCAGAGATTGTTGAAGAATCATTGACTTTGTGTTTCCAGAAGATTATATAATGATCTCTACAAAGAGTGCTTTTGAGTTTTGCTCTTAGTTTGCTGGTTTTGCTTTGAGGAAATTTTCTTGGGTATACCAATAGGTATGATGAATGATTATGGTGATAGTCTTATCATAGTGTTGTATTGTCCTAATAGTATTTGTTGTAGAAGTGTTAATTACATTGTGTCCTAATGAAAGTATGATCTAGTGATTTTTGTCATGGTATTCGTGGTTAACAAGATGATATTGGTGTTGTTTGGAATCATAGAGTTCCTTGATTATTTCTTCATGATATTGATGCAAGTTTAACAAAGAGGTCTTGTTCACTATTTTCCAAAGTTTCTTGTTCACATGATATTCAAAGTTTTGTTTCAAGTCATTTTAGTGTTGCTTCATGACAGTGCTACAACTGAGGCCTTAGTAGGCAATGGTTTGTTTGTTTTGATTACATTGTACTCTTGACTTGGTAATGTTTCAAGGAGTAAATGAATAGTTTACTAAGTCTTCTTGCATCTAGTAAAAACCTTTTCATAATGACTTCTGAGTGCAATCTCATTTTGCATATACATAGTGGAGTGTGGAGTGTGGGGTACTTTTTCTAATCATCAGTGACTCGACACTATATACTGCCATTGTTTTTTTTAGAGTAATAAGTTATTTCACTTAATTAATTTAATCATACTGGTTAATTAAATAAGTCACTTATCACTTTAGTTACTTAAGCTAAACTTAGGCACATTAATAATTAATTATTTATTAATTATTAAGTGTGCACACTAGGGTTTCCTTTTAGGGTTATGCATACATTGCTTTTATAAAAAAATTCATCTCTTGTATTTACTCAATTCCTGAATATTATTCATTTGCACATCTTCATGCAAATTGCTTTTCTTTTTTTGTTTTTCTCTTGTGGAAGGCATTTTCTAGTTTGCATTTATGATCTTGGTTCCTAACATGGTATCAAAGCCTATGGTAAATGATCCTAAATCACATCAGATTCACATCAGGCCACATCTTAGTTTTAGGACCATTTATTTTATGGTTAATGTTCTAGAATATTCATGGTACTTGCTCCTATGGATTAGTTTTAGTCACAGTTTGGCATCGGCATCGATATAAACATAGCTTCCAGATTCTTTCATCATATCATTCCCTCTTATGGGGGGCATCATTTATTCATCTAATGTTGCTTCATACATTCCAGGGTTGTTCCAGTTTGTGAAGTTTTCCAGTGTTCCTTGGCATCAGGTCTGTTGTTGCATTATCATGATTCCACCTGAGTCCTTCAATGACTCTCATATGGTTTCTTGTAAATATAGGTGTCTTTCCTTGCTTGTCAGATTTAGGATTCCAGTGTTACTCCACCAGTGTTCTTCCAGTGCTTCTTTACAACAAGTCATCTCATTGAGGGGGGGTTTTGTCCCATTGGGTTTTCTCCTCTTTCTCATTCATTGCATTTGTACATGGGTACCTGATCAAGCCTTGTTGTTGGGACCCATATTTGCTTTCATGCATCTTTTATTTAGTGTTTTAGCTACTTCCTAAGTTCATCTTAAGGGGGGGTGTTAGAGTAATAAGTTATTTTACTTAATTAATTTAATCATATTGGTTAATTAATTAAGTCACTTATCACTTTAGTTACTTAAGCTAAACTTAGGCACATTAATAATTAATTATTTATTAATTATTAAGTGTGCATACTAGGGTTTCCTTTTAGGGTTATGCATACATTGCTTTTATAAAGCAATTCATCTCTTGTATTTACTCAATTCTTGAATATTATTCATTTGCACATCTTCATGCAAATTGCTCTACTTTTTCTGTTTTTCTCTTGTGGAAGGAATTTTTTGGTTTGCATTTCTAATCTTGGTGAACAAAACAAATGGACAAACAAAAGTGGTGAACAAAATTTGAAGTTCAGTTCAGCATACCACCCACAAACAAATGGACAAACAAAAGTGGTGAACAAAATTTTGGGTAACCTGTTGAGATGTTTGGTTGGAAATAAGGTAGGAAGTTGGGATATAGTTTTACCATGTATGCAGAATTTGCATTAAATAATTTAGTTAACCAAAGTATAGGGAAGAAACCATTTGAGATCATTACCAAAACACATCCTAGAGGAGTTGCAAAGTTAAGATACAATAGTATGGAGGACAAGAGGAGTGTGGAGGTAGAAGAGTTTACATTTTTCATGGAGACATTGCATAATCAGGTTCGGAAGCATTTGGAAGACATGAACACTAAGTATAAGGAGAAGGTAGATGAGCACTAGAGACATAAGGAATTTGTTGTTGGAGATGAACTAATGGTATATTTGAGGAAGGAGATATTTCCAATTGGTACATATAATAAGTTGAAGATGAGGAAGTTTGGACTATGTAAGATTCTAAGGAAATTTGATTCTAGAAATGTATATGAAGTGGAGTTACTAGAGACATTAGGTATTTCACCTATTTTAATGTGGCAGACGTATAGGAGTTTCATTTAGGACAATCAAGTGGTGCAATAGTGATGAAGCATATTTGAAGGATCAATTACCACATACAAAACTAGAGGAGATTTAGAAGATTTTGGATACTACAACCAGAAGAAGCACTAGGAACAAGCATTACCGAGAATATCTTGTGAAGTGGAAATGAAGGCCAATGAAGGATTCATCATGGATTTCTCAGGAAAAGGTGGACCATTTCGGTTTTCCCCTTAGCCCTAGAAAGTGAGGGACTCGCTTTTCTTCCATCCCCAAGTTTCTGATGCAGGAGCATCCTTGGTTGTAAAGCAATCATGTATCAACCAAAAATAGTTATTTTCTTACATTGCATTTAGTAGCAGTTTTAGTATTCCATTCTATATTTTACTACATCATTGTTTCTTAGCTTCTAGAGTAGGATATAGCATCTACATATCAGCATCTTTCATATATCTAGATTTCACATCATGTGAATTCATCTACTAAAGTTATCACTCTTAGAATTTCACTATATTTTCTAGTCAGAGCATTTGGGGCTGACTTGGTCCATATTTCTTAGTGAGGACCTATTTCAGATCGTACAAAGCTTAATGGGACACCTTACAAGCATCTTGGGTTCATTGGGACCTACCCTAGAGATTCATAAGTTATTTCTTTTCACATGGAATTATCTTTCCATATATTGAGGCTGACCTTCATGTATGATCATTCATCGGGTTATTAACCCTTGTGGCTAATGTAGACCTTTGTGGGAGCTTGAGAAACATATTTATAAATATTTGTAGGTCATATGAATACAATAGGTTTTAGAAGTAAGATTTAGATTCAAGATATTTTCACATGAACCCTTTGGGGGCATGTAATAAGGCCTATTGGCCAGTTGTATTGTTGAATTCCATTTTGGAAATCTTGTGAGCCTTGGATATTAACCCATGAGGCATGTATTACATGTAAGATTGATCATTCAATAAATTATCATGTTTGCATATTATTTTCTTGTGTTATTTTCTGATAAGGGCACAACCCGAGACTTAGAAAATAACCCACAAACAAGAGAATAATTTTATTATTCAGAAAATGAAGTTTCTTATGTGTAGAAAATCTCAAATTCCAAAGTTCTACAATACATGCAAGTTACAGAAAGCTACAAAATCACCCTTTCGCAATATGCGAGTTTGTTCCCAAAAAGTTACCCAAAAATTAGAAACCTGCCATAAATAGAGCTCCTCTTTAGTTTGGAGCCAAAACAACATTCAAATTTGAGTTTAGGTGGTTTGGCGCCGAAAAATTAGAACTTGAAGTTTAAATTTCAAAAGAACATTTGCAATTGTATCTTCTAGAAAGTGCGCCAACTTCACGGGGCCATAACTTTTGATCCAGGGCTCCGATTCGCAAACCGTTTGAACCGTTGGAAAGGTCTCAAAGTCAATAACACACTTAAAATTTTCTATGCTGATTTAGGAAAGTTTTGGGGCTGATCCAGGAACTCTAAGTGCCTCAAATATAACTCAGAAGATTTTCAGGTGCAAATCTGGGAAACTAAATCTGCAATATCTTTCCACCCAAGAATAGAAAATAAAAACCGTAAATTGGGAATTTCATTATGATGAAACGGGTATTCAAAAATGTAAGAACATCTAAAAACTGAAAAACTTGAAATTTAACTATTTTTGGGTGATGCAAGATTGCCCTTACACCACTGGATACTCTTGCATCAGACACCCAGGGTAATTTGAGAAGTGACCCCGTCATGTCTCAGATGGTGGAGGAAAAACCAAAATGGTCAACCTCTGCCTTAGGTAACTAGGATGAATCTTCAACAGGACTTCCTTTCCATTTCACAAGATATTCTTCATATTGCCTGTTCTTGGTACTCCTTCCCACATGACTATCCAGGATTTCTTCAATCTCTTCCTTTTCTGAAGTAGGTGCTGGAGTCCCACACTGTTCCATCATTGGTACTTCCTCTGCGCCACCTTCATGATACTCTGTCAAATCTAAATTTTTGAACACAAGGGAAATGTTGAATCCATCTGGCAACTCTACCTCATATGCATTCCCTTTATCATGCCTCTTCAAAATTTTATAGGGACCGAACTTCTTCATCTTCAATTTGTTATATGTTCCCACTGGAAACCTTTCTTTCCTCAAGTGGACCATCACTTCATCACCAAATTGAAACTCCTTATACCTCCTATTCTGATTTGCCTTAGCCTTATATTGCATATTCATCTTGTTAATATGTTCTCTTACCTTCTCATGTATATCCTTGATGTGTTCTGCAAAATCTTCGGCTTCAACACTTATTTTCTTCTCTTGGTCCATCTTCCTGGATGCGGGCTGTTACGGGGCTACCTCCATACACAATCACGGAATGGTGATCTCTTCTATTGATAAATTGTTGTAGAAAATTCTGCGGGGAAGATCAAGTCCCATCCCACCGGGTTTATCTCCTACCAAACATCTGAGTAGGTTACCCAGAATCCTATTAAGAACCTTTGTCTGCCCATCTATTTATGGATGGTGTGCAGAACTGAACTTCAACTCTGTCTTCAGCTTCTTCCACAAGGTCCTCCAAAAGTACCCCACAAATTTGGTGTCACGATCTGAAACAATACTCTTTGGAAAACCATGTAGCCTCACCACCTCTTTGAAGAACAAGTCAGCAATGTGGACTGCATCATGGGTCTTCTGACATGGAATGAAATGTGCCATCTTCGAAAACCTATCAACCACCACAAAGACTGAATCATTCCCTCATTATGTCCTTGGAAAACCAAGAACAAAGTCCATACTTATATCCTCCCATGGCCTCTCTGGTACAGGTAAGGGCTGATATAAGCCTGTATTCTGGCTCACTCCTTTAGCCATCTGACATACCCTACAACTTTGTAAAAAATTCTTCACATTCTGTGACAACTGAGGCCAATAATAATGCTCACTGGTAATGGCAATGGTCTTATCCCGACCAAAATGTCTTGCCATTCCTCCACTATGCCTCTCCTTTATCAGGTTCTCCCTCATGGAACTCCTCAGGATACATAATTGACTTCCCTTAAATAACATGCCATTCTAGATTATGAAATCCAGCCACCTTGTCCTATCCACTGTAATAGGTTCCTTGCAAGCTTTCCAAGCCTCTGCAAAATCAAGATCTTCTGCATATAGTGTCTTAAGTTCATTGAACCCAACCACTTCAATTTGCATCTTTGTCATCAATGTATGCCTCCTACTTAAGACATTTGCAACCCTATTTGACTTCCCACTCCTATGTTTCAAAACAAAGGTATAACTTTGCAAAAACTCTACCCATTTCATATGCCTCTGATTTAATTTTCCCTGACTATTTAGGTATTGCAAGGCTTGATGATCAGTATATAGAACAAATTCCTTCAGCAACAAATAATGTCTCCATTTCTTTAATGCTTGAACTATTGCATAAAATTCTTGATCATATACATAATACTTTTTCTTGGCATCATTTAACTTTTCACTAAAATAGGAAATGGGCTTACCTTATTGGCTCAACACTACTCCAATGGCACAACCACTGGCATCACAATCCACCTAAAATACCTTGTTGAAATCCGGGAGGGCTAGAATAGGTTGCTCTGTCACCTTCTGCTTCAACAGTTCAAAACTTTTTGCCACTCCACTGCTCCACATGAATTCTTTTCTATCCCCTCTCATTGTTGTTTTAGTCGGGGGTCCTACAAATACTACTAAAGTTCTAATGAAATTTCTATAAAAACTAGCCAAACCATGGGAAGATCTCACCTCAATAGCAGTTCTTGGGGTAGGCCGTTCTAGAATAGCCTTCACCTTCTCTGGGTCCATCTTGAGACCTTCTGCCAAGAAAACAAACCCCAAGTACACTAGCTCCCTCTTCACAAAACTGCACTTCTTTAGATTAATCAACAATTTCTCTTCTCTTAACCCTCCAAGGCTCTTCAAATACCATCGAGATGCTCATCCAACATCTTCTTGAAAATCAAAATATCATCTAAATACCTGATAAAAAACTTCCCGAGAAATTATTTTTAGTGCCGTCATGAGAGGCTACATGTAGATGTGCTTACGAGGTGCATTAGTTGTGATCCTATAGGCATGTGACTAACCACTGCGTCTTGAGAGCCTTTTGGTCTTGAAAGTCTTCCATTCATCTCCCTCTGAATCCGGATCATTGATATCCACTCTTGATCAATCTTTGTGAAGTCTTGAGAGCTCCACTCAAATAGTCCATCGGGTCATCCATCCTTGGCAGGGGAATTTGTACTTGATTGTTATCTTGTTTATGGCTCGGGAATCTGTACACATCCTCCACTCCCCATCCTTCTTTGGTGCTGATACTGCCGGAGTCTTGCATGGACGCTCAACTTTCTCCTATATCAAGCCCTTTTCTCAGCAACTCTTGAGACTTTGTTTGTTCAACTCCTCATTTCCTGGTACGGAGTCATTCTATGAGAGGCACCTTATTTGGAAAATTGGCTCCAAGAATCAAGTCAATCTGATGGTGACCCTTCCTTATTAGGTAGTAAACCTTAGTGCGTTAGTAGAAACAATATCCTAAGAAACTCATCCAACATCCTAAAGAAACTTCTTCTTGAACCTTCTCATATCCTCCTTACTCACTCTAGGAATCGATGCATAACACACATGCTCATGCTTCATACCTTCTAAAAGTTTTCTTCCATCTACATAACAAATTCTAGCACTACTACATACCCTTTTAACCCGGTCTCCTTTAGGGGTTTCAACTTGTGACGAACCCCATCCTTTGTCAAGGAATAAGTGTTTGCATGGCCATCATGTATAGCTCGCCTATCGAACTGCCACAGCCTCCCCAACAACATGTGACATGCATCCATGGGAATGATATCATAGAGTACCTCATCATGGTAGCTCCCAATCTTGAACTTTACTAGGCACTGCTCATTGACCAAAACTTTGTTGTTTTTCTGCAACTAGGCAATCTGATAAGGATGCGGGTTCCTTTCCCTCTTCAGCTTCAACTTGGTGACCATCTCTTCTGACACTAGATTATTGGTGCTCCCACTGTCAATAATGACATCACAACATTTTCCTTCACACTTGCACCTTGTGTGAAATAGATTCTTCCTCTATTCTAGTTCCTTTTCCTCAGTCACCAGGGCTCTCCCAATCACTAGGGCTTCTCCCCTTTTAGCATCATCTGAATGTTCAGATTGGGCCTCCTCATCTGCATGTGCAACCCTTCCATGACCTTCTGGCCTTTTGTTTGCCCTTCCTTGGTGTTGTGGACATTCATAGGCTTGATGCCCTTCCTCACCACACTAGAAACATGTTCCTTTGAAACCACCTCTTCCAAATCCTTGTCCATATCTCCGTCATCCCTTACCTCTTTGATCACCACTATTTTGATCACGAGGGTGGTAGAAGTTGTCATTCCTTTGGCTTCGGCTAGTACCCACATCTTCACTTTTCTTTTCATCATCGCTTCAGCTTCTTGAAGGTCTTCCACTGCCCCTTCCACTTTGACCTCCTCGTCCTTTTTGCTTGCCATCAAATCTTTTGTTTAGCTTCTCTCCCACCTTCAAAGCAAACTGATACACATCCTCAATGGTGGTCATTCTAACTAGGCTTAACTCCTCCTAAATGCTCGGTCGTAACCTATTAAGATATCGGGCTACCTTCTCCTTATTGGCCTCTGTGTGGCCTGTTCTAATGATTATCTTGTGAAATTCTTTAGTATATTCTTTCACAGATATGCTTCCTTACTTCAACCCTTGCAATTTCTTCAACAGATCTAACTCGTAGTCCACTAGTATGAACTACTTCTTTAGTTTCTATACCATGCAATCCCATCTGGTGATATTTCCTTTTCCTCTTCGATTTCTTTCCAATTGGACCTCTTTCCACCAAATACTAGCATGGCCCTTCAGCTTCATTTTCACAAACTTAACCTGATCTGGGTCCTCTGTTTCCTCATACTCAAAATATTCTTCTAGCTCATTGATCCAGTCGATCAACTCTTCTAGGTTCAGACTTCTGGAATAACTGGGGACTTTTGCTCTAGGTCTTTTCTTGATCTTCAAAATGGCCCTTATTAGCCGCATTTGGTCTTGATCAATTGCTTCTTCTTCCTCTTCTACATTTGAACCTTATTCCTCTCCTTCATCCTCACTTTCCTCCCTCGGGTTTAACCCTCTTCTCAACTGCTCTTGTAACGCATCAATCTGTCTTTGGAGGGCTGCCAGTGCATCTCTTCCACCAACATTTTTGCTACTTTGACTACCTCTGGCACCACCACACCTACTAGGCATCACTCTTGGAGGAATCTTTCTTGACCTTGACCCACAACCATGGTCTTGGTGTGAACTGCCTCGCGATCGACGATTTGTTCACATGCTCAAGAAAACCTGCTCTGATACCACTTGATGAGGGCACAACCCGAGACTTAGAAAATAACCCGCAAACAAGAGAATAATTTTATTATTTAGAAAATGGAGTTTCTTACATGCAGAGGATCTCAAATCTCCAAGTTCTACAATACATGCAAGTTACAAAAAGCTACAGAATCACCCTTTCGCAACATGCGAGCTTGTCCCCAAAAAGTTACCCAAAAATTATAAACCCGCCCATAAATATAGCTCTTCTTTAGTTTGGAGCCAAAACAACATTCAAATTTGAGTTTAGGCAGTTTGGCGCCGAAAAATTACAACTTGAAGTTTAAATTTCAAAAGAACATTTGCAATTGTATCTTCTAGAAAGTGCGCCAACTTCCCGGGGCCATAACTTTTGATCCGGGCTCAATTCGCAAACCGTTTGAACCGTTGGAAAGGTCTCAAAGTCAATAGCGTACTCAAAATTTTCCACGCTAATTTTGGCAAGTTTCGGGGCTGATCCAGGAACTCTTAGTTCCTCAAATCTAACTCAGAAGATTTTTAGGTGCAAATTTGGGAAACTAAATCTACAATATCTTTCCACCCAGAAATAGAAAATAAAAACCATAAATTGGGAATTTCATTATGACGAAAAGGGTATCCAAAAATGTAAAAACATTTAAAAATTGAGAAACTTGAAATTTAACTATTTTTGGGTGATGCAAGATTTCCCTTACACCACTGGATGCTCCTGCATCATTTTCACTATTTTGTCTCATTGCTACATGGTTTAGATTGTTCCTTCTGGATCCCTCCTATCGTGACTACACCGGTTTCCCATCAAAATGTGTGGTAAAGTGTAATTCTTAAATGAAGAGAACATACCTAGTGATGAAGCTATATGATGTGAAGATCTAGAATCAAGAACCGATCTCCTTGATTCAAAACATGTAAATGCAAGAACAACTTTACCTTTCGAATTATCTATCCCACTAGATAGTCTAGACATCCTTGAATGTTTAGATTATGATGGTGTAGAAGAATAGGAGGAACCAAAAGAAAATTTTGAAGGTAATGAAATATTATTTGTATGAAGAAGGTGGTTCAACTCATCTACCTATTTTTATAAAAAAGTGTTAATAATGCCCTCTTTTATTGTAATATGCACATGCGGGATTCTATATGTTAGGTTTATCCTCTTTGGAAGTGGTGGGAGGATCACTAGATTCTCTCCTGGTTTTTGGTTTCTTGTTTCATTGGCCTTTGGGTAATTGGACTACCAATATTTGACTATTGGGAAGTGTATCCAACTAGATAAGCTTATCTTTCTCTCTAGTCAAATGGTCACAAAATATCTCAAAAGAAGGCACATGGAAAATGCTTCACTGAAGGCATCCATGGTAGAATAGAAGGTAGAAGAAAAGACAATAAATGGTTCTTTTCACTTAGAAAAAATCAAGAATAGAGAATCCTTTTCATATTTATCTTTCCCACAACTAGCCAATTGACATCTCAAAGAATTAAACTTAGCCAAATAATCCTCATAGGAAGAAAATGTATAAGGAGAAAGAGATGAAAATTCTACCTGCATTTGTAAAGTATAATATTAACTAACTATGCTAAACAAATATGTGCATTTATCTAATGCATGCTTAGGTGTACTGCACCACTCAATGTGGAACAAAAAGCATTGAAACATAGAATATAATCAAGCCCATAGCCTCATCACATTTGTTCGTATGAGTAAATCTTTCAGACTCAAGCTACTAAAATTAGGTTGATGTTCACCCAAAGTAGACCACAAACACTCAAGCTCTTTTGGTGTCCACACTCTATGTTTGAGTGCTACTGAAGGTTAGTGTCTATACAACTTCCTAAGATACCTCTATAATTTAGCACATGTACCTTGTTATTTGGTGTCTCTGCTTCCTAGAGACTCCCATATTTTCTTTTCACTTTTTAACATTTTCCTATCCATTTTTAATCTTTTTTCAGTTCTTAACTTTCTTAATCTATATTTTCAATTAATCCAACTATCTATTTTATAGGTTCCTTAAATTTTTCATCTAAAGCCGCTAACTTTTTTCTTATAGATTTCAAATTGACACTTACACCATTTTTTGATCTACATACACATCAACACCTTACATACACATCAACACTTGATCATATCAACATCTACACAAATTGATGCCTTCAACCTACCTTTCATCATATCAGCCTTCCGTATAAAATTTTATTATAATAATTTCACTTTATTTGTCAAAGAAATAAGAAGACGTACAAAACATTAGGACATTCAACTTGCAAATTAGAGGTAATAGACCCATTGAAAAAGGATAACAAGATTCCAAATCAACTTTAGAATATTTAAGTATTACTATGAACATAGCAGAAATTTATTTATGGGTCTATAAATGACCATTAAAGGGTGCTTTAAGAACACCTTCACTTACCTTCACTTCAACTAAGCGACATTTACAACAAAAGGAGTACGAACAGTGTGTTTCTCATCGATCCAAGTGAGAGAACCAAATACATATCCACTTGTGGTCACACTCGTTGCTATAAAAATTACGTTGAAAGCGAGCTTCATGGAAGTGTTAGAGAAATGAAGAGTATCTAGAGAAACCTTGACCGTCAGTCCTACGGGAGCATCAATGCTAACCTTGTACGTGGATTTCCCATTGGGAATCGTATTTCACACTATTCTATTCACAACAGTTGTACTTCCCACATTCAACTTGGAGAGGGAAATGGTTGGGTAGTTCATTAGACTGATGGACTCCTTTGTCGCATTGGATGGACACTTGTAGTTGGCATTGCCTGAGATTGTTTTGGTCTGATTTGAATTCAATCCATAGTTGCACAAGAAGTTAAAGTAATCTTGATTTGATGTTTCCTAGACAAGGCCTGGTTCGAGAGCTTCCCTTGGATTTATTTATCCACTACCAAAGTCAAATGGAGTGCCAACTGCATCTGTATCATTAGTCATTGGATTGCCCACATTGTTCATTAGAGCTGCTGCAATTTGTAACAAAGACAACAGATTCAATACAAGATTTATATAAAGTTTTTGTCATCACACTAAATTCTTGGTATTTTGCCTTTTAACAAGAACAATCATGGTTTTAATAGCAAATATTTATTTAAATGGAAATATACCTATTGTAATGAGTCATGATTTAAGGGCAGATGAGTTCCAAGTGGGATGAACTATTTTTAGAAGTGCAACAACTCCACTAACATGAGGGCATGCCATGGATTTCCTACATACTATGTTAAAATTAAGATGATGGTTTCATTCCCATGGGAACATCTGATGATGAACTCATAGGAATCCAAGCAGCAAGTATGTCCACACCAGGTGCACTTATTTCTGGCTACACGTGTTTTCATTATTATGGAAAAAAGAATGTTGTTAAAGATATAATGTTTAAAGAAAAAAACTTTTAATAAACTATTAAAAGCAAATGGTACCATTCCATGTGATTCAATCATGATGCAATGAAACATCATATTATATACCTCAAATTTACTCCATTTCAAATGCTTGTGTGATAAGAAAATTATTTTTAATTATTCTAAATAAAATAAATGATTAGGGTCCATACCTTATGAATGTTTTTAGTGAGCCTTTTAGGTCCTCTTGATGAGAAATATGGAACAATAGGCATTGGTTTATAATTTTGGATATTTTCTATTGGAGTAATAGTTGCAAATGGATTCCTATCATTCATAATTTAGTTATGCTCTCAAGGCAATTGCATGCAATCTAAGGTTCATGTTTGAATTCTTGAAAAATGATAGAGAAATTAGAATGCCTACTCGATTGATTTTATGTATGATAAGATCCATTTTGCAAGCATGTTACTAATTGTAGTTGAAGGAAAAGTGCCATAATTGGTTGCAATAGATTTATGTGAATCATCTGCTAAGATCATGGCTATACCTCCCTTGGTTTTCACCTGTCTTTTCTTATATTGTCTTGAGTAACTTGTGTCAGTGTTGAGACATAATACCACACTTCCTTTCAGTTTGGAAGCATCCAAAGAGTTTGTATTGCAATTATTGCTAGATACACAAGGTGACCATTATTTAAATATTTAAAATCAAGGGATTGA
The DNA here is from genome assembly GCA_007258455.2 of Sequoia sempervirens. NCBI lineage: Eukaryota > Viridiplantae > Streptophyta > Pinopsida > Cupressales > Cupressaceae > Sequoia > Sequoia sempervirens. The sequence continues at coordinate 43,023 of VDFB02129759.1, forward strand.
TACACACATAAATAGCTATTAGAAAAAAATTATCATGCAGCATTTGTAGAACTAGAAGCACTACCAATGCTACCCCCATACACAAGAGGGTACATTGTCGATTGACTAAGATTTGAAAAGTTTATGGCCACACCCTGATTATAAAATCATCTGATTCAATCTAAATTTAAATAAAAATAATGAGAAAAGAAAAAAATTCTAATTTAGAAAGATTCTTTTAAAATTAAAAATAAAAAAATTATGATTTTACATAGCAATCAAGATTGAAGCACTTATTACATAATGATCATCCAAAGAAGACAATTATATTAAACATGTTAGAAAAATTTTAAAAACAAATATAAAACTGAGAGTTGAAAGAAATTTCAAAATGAATGATTCAATAAATCTTAGTAAATAAGATATTAAACTATAAAATAGTCTTGCTAGTGGGTATGGCTTCAGTTAAAAGATGCTTGAGTGGGTGGCATGTGAATTCCTTTCACTATCATTTAAATGTAAGTTGTTCAAGTTAAATGAGTTAAATTGTGAATCAATATTATCGAAGGATAAATGGATTCGATTCATATTCTCGCAGTTTTGTTTCTGTAGTTTAGTCTAAATAGCACATCCTAATTTTTTATTTGTTTAGGTGGCTCATCTGAAATGATCACTAATAGATGGACTAGAGTGAATTCAAATGAGCCACCTAAACAAATCAAAACTTAAAATCTGCTGTTTAAGCTTGCCCATTTCTATCAAGATGATGGCTAATTGACTATGATCATTTTATTAATCTAGAATTCATTTGAATGTTAGTCTCACCTGGATTGTCTTGCCATTGCCCAAATAACATTTGATCTGAATTGTATGTTAATAGTGGTTGCTACAATGAGTTGACAATCGTTTGTGGATTAGGCCCATTATTTCCAGCAGAGCAAACAACTAGAATTCCTTCCTCTGTAGCATGGAAAGCTCCAATGGCTATTGGGTCAGATGTATACTCAATGAAAGCTGTAGAGTATCCAAGCGAGATAGACAAAATGTCCACCCCATCGTTAACTGCATTGTCAAAGGCAGCCAAAATGTTTGAACCTTGACAACCTCCTTCAACACACACTCTGTAAATTGCTAATCTGGAGGAGGTTGACCCGCCTCTGGTAGTTCCCTTGGCAAGGCCATAGTAGTTTGCATTAGCAACTGCATTTCCAGCTGCAGTAGAGGCGTTGTGGGTGCCATGGCCGTTTGTATCTCTTGCTGTCATGGATTCTGTCCATATGGAGTTGGGGTTCTTTTTTGATCGAGATGATTCTGTGTTATACCATGCACCAATTAATTTCTTCTCAAACAAAGCAAAAACAACCAGATTAAGAAAAACTAAAACTAAAAACGCTAGAAAGTTATTTTGCTCTGCCAAAACCTGTTGCAATTGAACATATTAAAATCTTTGCCGTGCACCTTTCCACCGAGGAGGAATAGCGGCGATGCCGTTATCATTGAAGCTTATGAAGATAATTGATGCGATGGAGATTCTTGCTTTTCCAACAAGGAAAAAAACTGCTATGCATGGCGAAGACAACTTCTACTATTCTTAGTGAGTATTTGTTTTAATGCAGTTCTTTTTTGTTTTAAATCGTAGTCTTTTCCCTTTGCAAATAAAGCATGTGTTGCATGATTAATATAGAAGATATGATTTAGTTTTCATTGTAATTAGGATAAAAATTCTGCTGTTTTATTTATTTTTCCTTTAGAGGGCAGCGTACTATTTTGAGGCTGCATCTTATATCTATATAAATTATCCTCTCTGTATTAGTTTTTTCTGAAGCTGCAATAACAGAGAACTCTATTTAGATTATTATGTCTATTGAAGGTTTTGAATAGAATAGCATATGATCTAGTTTATAACTATATTTTTCTTTTATCTTTCTGTTGTTCAATTCATTGTATTAGCTGGTTTTAGAGGAGAGGCATTTTGTTTTCAAATCTACATTTGGTATCAGAGCAGGTATTTTGTTTTGGGTTTAAGATCTAGTTGTTCGAATTTCGCCAAAGATTATTATGTCAAATTCTAACAGCTTGCCCATTCCAGAATTTGATGGAAATGAGTATGATTATTGGTGTATAAAAATGATGACTTTTTTAATAGGAAAAGATTTGCGGAGATTGTTGAATCAGGTTACGAGGAACTAGCTGATTGGAATGCCCTCCCAGTCAATGAAAGAACAGCAAGGAAGGAGGCTAAAAAGAAGAATTTTCAAGCATTGTTTCATATTCAAATAGCTCTAGATAAGAGTCTATTTCCAAGAATTGCAGGTGCAAAGACAGCTGAGGATGCTTGGAATACTCTAAAAGAAGCTTACCAAGGCAGTGATCAAGTCCAAGTTGTCAAGCTACAGACATTGAAGAGAGAATTTGAGAATTTAAAGATGCAAGAAGCATAAAGTGTGAGTGAGTATTGTGTCAGAGTAAAAGATGTGGTCAATAAGATGGCTACACTTGGAGAAACTGTGAACATTGAGGTGCTGATAAAAAAGGTGTTGAGATCTCTCACACCAAGATGGAATCACGTCGCCATAATAATGGAAGAAAGTAAGGATTTTACAACCCTTCAATTCAATCACCTCGTTGGATCTTTGATCTCACATGAAGAAAGATTAAAAGATTATTTTGGAGAAAGTGTTGAGAAAGCCTTTTCCTCCAAAGTACAAATCACAAGGAATGAAGATGGCAGCAGTAGTAGCAAAAGCAATCAAAGCCAAAGTAAAGGTACAAATCAGTATAATTCAAGAGGTAGAGGCAGAGGTGGTTCAAGAGGAAGAGGTGGTTCAAGAGGCAAAGGTAGAGGAAGATTTGATAAAAGGAATGTTCAATGTTACCATTGTAATAGGTATGGACATTTTGAAAGAGAATGTAGATTAAAAGAAGGTAAAAATGTTAATTATGCTCAAGAAAGTTATGAAAATCCTCCAGATAATTTATTCTTATCTTATTCTAAAACTGAAAATACTAGTAAAGATGTTTGGTACCTAGATTTTGGATGCTCTAACAATATGTTAGGAAATGGGAAGTTGTTTTCAACAATGGATGAAAGTTTCAAGTTAAAGATTCAGCTCGGTGATGATAAATCATTGGTGGTTGCTGCAAAAGGTGCTATGGAGGTCCACACAAAAGAAGGTATGAAGAGTGTTAAAGATATTTATTACACTCCTGAGTTAAAACATAATTTGTTAAGTGTTGGACAATTGTGTGAGAAGAACTATAGAGTTGTCTTTGAAAATAAGAAATGTACAATTTTTGATAAGAGTCAGGGAAATAGAGTAGTCATAGTTGTGCCTATGACGAAAAATAGGATGTTCCCATTGAGATTTGGTGAACATAATAGTAGCCTTTCCAATATGGCATATGAGGATGCCAATTGGTTGTGGCATCTAAGGTATGACCATTTAAATTTTCACAGTTTGAAGCTTTTGACCTCACAAGTGTTAGTTTTTGGATTGCCCAAGGTTGAAGAGCACAAAGAGGTTTGTGAAGGATGTGCTAAAAGAAAGCATGCAAGAGAAAAGTTTCCAAAAGGCACTGCATGGAGGGCCCATCACCCACTTCAACTTGTTTATTTAGATATCTGTGGTCCTATGCAAACAAAAAGTTTGGGTAAGTCATCATATTTTATCACTTTTATTGATGATTACTCACGAAAATGTTGGGTGTATTTTTTGAAGACTAAGGATGAAGCCCTTGATACATTCAAGAGGTTTAAAGCACTTGTGGAAAATGAGAAAGGGTGCAAAATCAAATGTTTAAGGACTGATCATGGAGGAGAATTTTGTTCAAGAGCCTTTCAAGATTATTGTGATATGAATGGCATCAAGAGGTAGCTCACCACTCCATACACACCTCAACAGAATGGGGTAGCTGAAAGGAAAAATCGCACTGTGGTAGAAATGGCAAGGAGCATGTTACAAACCAAGGGATTGAGTAACTCTTATTGGGGAGATGCAGTTGCTATATAGCAGTATACATTCTCAATCGAAGTCCCACCAGTGCACTTGAGAAGATGACTCCTTATGAAGCATGGTATGAGAAAAGGCCTAATGTTAATCATTTCAGAGTTTTTGGTTGTTTAGCTTATGTTCATGTACCTGATCAAAATAGACAAAAGTTAGATGCAAACAGTGAGTCATGTATTTTTGTTGGGTATAGTGAACTTAGCAAAGCTTACAGGTTATATAATCATCTCACTAATAAGCTTATTGTTTCAAGAGATGTGATTTTTGATGAAGGGGGAGTTTATGGTCATCAAAAAGGCCATATGGAGAAGTCAAAATCTGTTTTGAATGATGATATTGATCATGAGCAGCCCACTAATGTTGTTGTTCCAAGTGCTATAAATCCACCAAGCAGCCCCTCATCTAATTCTTCAAGTCCATCTTCAACTCCAAGTTCTAGAAGGAAGGTAAAAAGTTTGAGTGATATTTATCAAAGGAGTGCCAATCAAGCACATGAAGAAAATCCAATAGGTGAGACAGTTAATTTTGCTTTATTTACCAAGGCTAATTTTGAACCATCATGTTTTGAAGAAGCATGTACTAATGAGGTTTGGATGCAAGAAATGCAAGAAGAGATGGATTCCATTCATAGGAATGATACTTGGGAGCTTATAGAGCTTCCACATGACAAGAAGAAAATTGGCACCAAATGGATCTACAAGACTAAGCATAACAATGATGGAAGTGTTGAAAGACATAAGGCAAGATTAGTTGCTAAGGGTTTCACACAGAAGTATGAGATTGACTATGAAGAGATGTTTGCTCCGGTTGCAAGACAAGAAACTATCAAAATGTTGATTTCATTAGCAGCTCAAAAGAATTGGAGCATATATCATATGGATGTGAAAAGTGCCTTCTTGAATGGGTACTTAGAAGAGGAAGCATATGTGGAATAGCCACAAGGTTTTCAAGTGGAAGGAAAAGAGAATCATGTCTACAAATTGAAGAAGGCTTTGTATGGCCTCAAGCAAGCACCAAGAGCATGGTATGCAAGAATTGATGGATACTTTCAATAGAATGGCTTCAAGAGAAGTAAGAGTGAACCTACCCTTTACTACAAACAAGAAGATAATGATATTCTTATTATAAGTTTGTATGTTGATGATTTTTTGTATATGGGTAGTAGTTTTAAGATGAAACATGAATTCAAAATTGCTATGATGAAAGAATTTGAAATGAAAGATCTTGGTCTCATGAAATATTTTTTAGGAATGGAGGTTTATCAATGTAAAAATGAAATTTTCATTTGCCAAACCAAATATGCAAAAGATATGTTGAAGAAGTTTGACATGGTTGATTGTAAACCATACTCCACTCCAAGTGCTCATGGAGTTGTGTTGTCCAGAGAAGATGGTGCTGAATTAGTTGATGAGACTGCTTACAGAAGTATTATTGGGAGTTTGATGTTTCTAACCCACACAAGACATGATATAGCATATCCAGTTTCACTTGTTTCAAGGTATATGACAAATCCATCAGAAATACACATGAAGGCATCTAAGAGAATTTTGAGGTATGTGAAAGGTATTCTAAATTATGGTATTCATTACTACTCTTCTAAAAGATTCAATCTTGTTGGCTTTAGTGATTCAGATTGGGGAGGTAGTATGGATGATCGTAAGTCTACATCTAGAAATTGTTTCTCCTTTGGTACCGATTTGATTACTTGGAGTTCCAAAAAATAAAGCATGGTTGCTCTCTCATCCACAGAAGCATAGTATGTTGCAGTTACCTCAGCAGGTACACAAGCTCTTTGGCTTAGAAAAGTTTTAGAAGAAATTGGTGAGAAATAGATTCAGCCTACAGTGATTTATTGTGACAATACAAGTGCCATCAAGTTAGCAAAGAATCTGGTTCATCACAGTAGAACAAAGCATTTTGATTTGAAGTATCACTTCATCCGTGATTTGGTATAGAAGAAGGAAGTTGAATTGAAACACATCAGCACTCATGATCAGTTAGCAGACATCTTCACCGAAGCAGTTGCAAGAGATCAGTTTATGTTACTTTGAGATAAGATTGTGAGCCCTCTTAGCATCAAGGGGGAGTATGAAGATAATTGATGCGATGGAGATTCTTGCTTTTCCAACAAGGAAAAAAATCTGCTATGCATGGCGAAGACAACTTCTACTATTCTTAGCGAGTTTTTGTTTTAATGCAGTTCTTTTTTGTTTTAAATCGTAGTCTTTTCCCTTTGCAAATAAAGCATGTGTTGCATGCTTAATATAGAAGATATGATTTAGTTTTCATTGTAATTAGGATAAAACTTTTGTTGTTTTATTGTTTTTTCCTTTAGAGGGCAGCGTACTATTTCTGAGGCTGCATCTTATATCTATATAAATTATCCTCTCTGTATTAGTTTTTTCTGAAGCTGCAATAACAAAGAACTCTGTTTCAAAACAGAACAGATTATTATGTCTATTGAAAGGTTTTGAATAGAATAGCATATGATCTAGTTTATAACTATATTTTTCTTTTATCTTTCTGCTGTTCAATTCATTGTATCAGCTGGTTTTAGAGGAGAGGCATTTTGTTTTCAAATCTACAAAGCTGGCTGCTTCTCAGTATACGCCTTACCCGATTCCAAAAGATTGTATTAGCTATTATGATGGTTTTTAACTTCGCTTTAAATAATATATTTTAAGTTTTTGTTTATATATTAAAAATTTTATTGAAGAAACTAGAGTGATTTCAGATGAATCACTTAAACAAGTCAAAGTTTCATCTATTAGTGTGAATTCAGATGAGCCACTCAATTAAGTCAAAACTTATCGGTGTGTTGTTTCAGTTTGCTCTAACTTTTTGGGTTCAATTGAACAGTGTATTTAGGTTCAAACATTTCAAGTCCCTTTATTGAATATTTTTAGGGATGTTGAAAATAAGTCATACTCGGATCAAAGATGAGCTAATCTTGAAAGGGTTAGTAGTTTTTTTGTAGAACATTCTATTAGCAAATGAAAGGTCCTAAGTTCAAGTTCTAATTGGTTCATGAAAAATTCAACATGGTATTAGAACCAGGTCACACTAAGAGTCCCAAGCATTCTATAGAGTGGCCCTAGGAAAATTCTCCACCAGCAATTCACCACCAGCAAATCACTGCCATGGAAAATTAATAGCAATGGGATGAATTTTCTGCAGTGGTGAATTTTCCTTGAGTGAATTCATCATGGTGGTGAATTTCCTGGTGATGAATTATTGGCAATGAATTTTACGATGGTGAATTACTGACGGTGAATTTGCCTGATGCACTATAGAGTGACTTAAGGAGGTGATGGAAATAAATCACATTCAAACTAAAAATAGATCCTAAAAATACCAGTTCAATAGTAAAACGCTCCAACAACAAATAAAAAATCTCCCATTTGAATTCTAACTGATCAATGAAAAACTAAAAAAAAAAAAAAAAAAAAATCCTTACAATTTAGTATACGGTGAACAAAACACCATGTGAGAGAAGAGAAGTGCACACCTGTATCTAGAAGTCCTATGATGGCACCTTGATCTGAAGAAGACACGTTCAGATAGTCGAACGACGTGCCCGATTCCATGGGCAGAAAATCCCATGACTGTGTTGTATGAAGCTCCAAAACTGGATCAGGGTACACTGATACTACTTCTACTTTCTCTGCAACATAAATAGAATATCATTGTAGCCATCTACCTGAGACAAACTTTCTACTTAGAGAACATGAATATTTAGCTACGTATTGATCGTACCAGCTAGTGCATTAGCTTGTTGAGCGGATAAGAATCCACTAAAAGCATAGTTGTAGCTATTTACAAGCGACTCTTCTGCTTGGTTGGGACTATAAAGTATAACTACCCAAATTTAATCAAGATAAAAGTTAAAGAGCTCAGTATACAGACCAGAAATACAATACTACCTAAGTGAACAATATTGAGTGATTTGAAGTACCTTCCCCACACAGATGATTTTTCACAAGCAAATCACGTGTTGCATTATCGGAGCTACCCATGTAAAAAATATACATCTGGATTTTGTAATAAATATCTAAACTATCATATATAAAATAATATTATACATAAAATGGATGAATTGTTTTTTTTAAATTGACGTGAAAAAAATAAATAATAGCATTCTCTTCATCATCTTTGTTAGGTGATAAACAGATATTCAAATTACCTTTTCCCCCTCATTTGCATCTGAAGCAAGTGAAGCCAAGATCAAACTGCAAAACAACACCAAGTGGAAATGAAATATGAATCCCATGATTAAAGTGGAAATTCCTACACCTCTTTAACTTGTTGTCTGAAAGTGTTTAAATAGAGGTATGAAATTGTGTGGAAGTGGGCTCGTGTGTTTGACTCTGATTTCCATTTGAAATTGGTAAATCACCATAGATGCACTACATCAAAAACACCCAACCAGATTCTGGGCATCAGATTTGGACAGAAGCGATCTGATTGCTTATATTAATCGCAAGATTTTATGATGGAGCAAAAACATTTCAAACCATTTCCAAGTTCCAAATATTTAATAATATCTCTCCTTTGCTTACTAGTTTCTAGGGAAAAATACTATTAATTTAAGCTATTAACTTTGTGTTTATCTCTGTCAAGGGACTTTAATGTATTCAGCACGATGCAAACACCAATACGAGGTTCTTGCCAATGGATTATGATGATAATATTTTTTACTGCTTGTAATTTATATAATTTTGACTTTATACATGATGTAATTTTGACTTTATACATGATGCCATTTCTAGAAGAGATATGGTGGGCTTGGTGGTGAAAGTTTTCCTAGGTTAAGTGGAAGCAATAATGAGAGTAGGCCATATGACAATGATAAAAACACTACTTTTTCTTTATTCTGTTTTTTAATTATAAATTAGAATTTTGCATAATAGTATTGATCTGATATAAATTTGTTAAGAAAATAAAATGATATAAAAAAAATAGATTAAGTAAATAAATATATTTAATTAATAATTTTTTTTTTATAAATTAGAATTGGTTATGGATAAAATATAGGAAATTAAATGTTCAATAAATCTATAAGTCAAATAAAAAAAAATTATATGTATTAAACAGATTTAGATGTAATTATTATTTGTCTAGTCTTATTGTAATTTAGATGTAAACATATTTAATTACTAAATGATTATTGTTTTTATGTTATAGATATTATTTGAACTTCTTAGATGCTCTATAATTGTAACTATTGTGGGTGTGTTTAATGTACTTTAAATTGATTTCAGTTATTTCCTAGCATATCTATCTTAGATATCATCCTCTCGATACTTATTTGCTTATAGTGCAAAACCAACAAAAATAGTCACCTAGAGAATGATATCTCTTAGTGTCTTTTACATAGATTTATCTAAGATAAGTATGCTAGTGACATCCATAATTATAGCATGTAAAATGTGAATTTAATGTCCAAAACTATTTTAATGAATTAATTATTTTCATTTGTCTAATGATAGAACAATAATTTTATATAAAATAAAGAATAATTTAATACTCATTGAAATATTTCATACACATCACAAAATCTATGAAATCAAAGGAACAAGTGAAAAAATTTCATACAAAATAAAATAAAGAGTAATTTACTACTCATTGAAATATTCCATACACATTACAAAAGCTATGAAATCACAAAGACTGAAATTCCAAGCATAGTAAACACGAATCTACACAAAACCTATATGTTAATTAGATGAATGAGATGTACATAATATAGGAGAGTGTTTTAGCACCCAATCTCCATGAATTGAAGATAGGACTCCTCAATTAAGTAGTGGTGGTGAGTTTGCTCACACAAAAGTAGCATGAGGTGTTAAAAGTGCTCTGACACCTCCAAAGCTCCTAACTAATGTTGACATCTTGCATGTCCAGGTGTCATGTACACCTAAGTAGGCTTATAAGCACATGTGTAAACTAATTATTACACTAACAAAATCAAAGGAACAAGTGATAAAACTTCTCCTTAAAAATATGATCCACACTAGATGCATGAGTGTGAATACCAATCAAAGGAACTACATAATCATTGGAAGAAAAAATTTAAAAGTATACAAGCAAGATAAATGATCAAAACATTCCTATAGTGATTATCTCTCTACTCTCCAAGTCTCCAATAATCATAGAATCAAGTGTGAACTAAATTTTCTTACCTACTCCACTATTTGCAATATAATAGATAGAAAGAAGATTGATTGACAAGGATGGAACACAAAGTAAATCATTGAATGTGTCTTCTCCCATGTCAATATATCCTTTCCCACGAACATGCATATATGTTTTGTTTCCCATCAAAATGTGTGGCAAAGTGCAAGCCTTAAATGAAGAGAACGTACCTAGTGATGAATCTATATGATGTGAAGATTTCGAATCAAGAACCCTTCTCCTTGACTCAAGTATTGTAAATGAAAGAAAAAATTTACATTTCAAATTATCTACTAGGTATTAGCTAATATAGTTATCCTTAATGTTTAGTTGATGATGGTGTATAAGAAGAAGAACCAAAAGAAATTATTGAAGGAAATAAAATTTTATTCTTATGAAGAAGGTGCTTCAACTCATCTATCTATTTTTAATAAAAAATAAGTTCATCATGCTCTATTTTTTTGCAATATGGACATGTGAGATTCTATATGTTAGGTTTATCCTCTTTGGAAGATGTGGGAGGCTCACTAGATTATCTCTTGGTTTTTGGTTTCTTCTTTCCTTTGGCTTTGGGTAATTGGGATACTGATGCTTGACTGTTGGGAAGTGCATCCAACTGGATAAGCTTAGCTTTCTCTCTACTCAAATGGTCACAAAATATCTCAAAAGAAGGCATGGTAAATGCTTCACCGAAGGAATCCATGGTGGAATAGAAGGTAGAAGAAAAGACAACAAATAGTCCTTTTAACTTAGATAAAATCAAGAACATAGATTCCTTATCATATTTATCTTTCCCACAAGTAGCCGATTGAGATCTCAAAAACCTGAACTTAGCCAAATAATCTTCAATGGAATAAAATGTATTAGGAGAAAGAGATGAAAATTCTACCTCTAGTTGTAAAGTATAATATTAACTAACTATACCAAACAAATCTTTGCATTTATCTAATACATGTTTAGATATAGTGCACCCCTCAATGTGAAACAAAAAGCAATTAAAATATATGATATAATTAAACTCATAGCCTCATCACATTTGTTACTATGAGTAAATCTATCACACTCAGGCTAGTAAAATTAGGTTGATATTCACCCAAAATAGACCACAAACACTCAGGTTATTTTGGTTTCCACACTATATAAGTGCTATTGAAGATTAGTTTCCTTACAACTTCCTAAGATGTCTCTATAATTTAGCACATGTGCCTTGTCATTGGATACCTCCATTTCCCAAGGACTCCCATTGTTTTACTTTTATTTTTTTACTTTTCTTATGCATTTTCTACATTTTTCTAGTTCTTGACTCTCTTAAACTATATTTTCAGCTAACCCAACTATCTATTTTATAGATTCCGTAGAATTTTCATCTAAAACCGCTAACATTTTTCTTATAGATTTCAAATTGGCATATGTACCATTCTCTCTATCTACCTACATATATCAACGCTTGGTCACATCAACATCTACACAAATTCATGCGTTCAACCTGCCTTTCATCACATCTACATTTTGCATAGGATTTTATTATAATAATTTCACTTTATTTCTCAAAGATACAAGAACACATTCGAAAGATTAAGACATTCAACTTGCAATTTAGAGGTAATAGACCCTTCGAAAAAGGATAATAGGATTCCAAATCAACTTTAGATCTTAAGTATTAGTATGAACATAGTAGAAATTTATTTATGGGTCTATTAGTGACCATTAAAGGGTGCTTTGAACACCGTCACTTACGTTCACTTCAACTAAGTGACATTTACAGCAAAAGGAGTGCGAACAGTGTGTTTCCCATCGATCCAAGTGAGAGAACCAAATACATATCCGCTTGTGGTCACACTCGTTGCTGTAAACTGTACATTGAAAGAGAGCTTGGTGGAAGTGTTAGAGAAATGAAGAGTATCTGGAGAAACCTTGACCGCCAGTCCTGCGGGAGCATCAATGCTAACCATGTATGTGGATTCCCCATTGGGACTCACATTTCGCACTATTCTACTCACAGTAGTTGTACTTCCCACATTCAACTTCGAGAGGGAAATGGTTGGGTAGTTCATTAGACTGATGGAATCCATCGCTGCATTGGATGGACACTTGTAGTTAGCATTGCCTGAGATTGTTTTGATCTGATTGGAATTCAATCCATAGTTACACAAGAAGTCAAAGTAATCTTGATTTGATGTTTCATAGACAAGGCCCGGTTCAAGAGCTTCCCTTGGATTTATTTCTCCACTACCAAAGTCAAATGGAGTGCCAACTGCATCTGTATCATCAGTCATTGGATTTCCCACATTGTTCATTGGAGTAGCTGCAATTTGAAACAAACACAACGGATTTAATACAAGAGTCATATAAAGTTTTTGTCATCACTTTAAATTATTGGCATTGTCCCTTTTAACAAGAAAAATTATGGTTTTAATAGCAAAGATTTATTTAAGTGGAAATATACCTGTTGTAATGAGTGCTGATTTAATAGCAGATGAGTTCCAAGTGGGATGAACTGTTTTTAGAAGTGCAGTAGCTCCACTAACATGAGGGCATGCCATGGATGTCCCAGATATTATGTTAAAAGATGATGGTTTCATTCTCATGGGAACATCTGATGATGAACTCATAGGAATCCATGCAGCAATTATGTCCACACCAGGTGCACTTATGTCTGGCTAAACATGTTTTTATTATTATGAAAAAAAGAATGTTGTTAAAGATATAATGTTTTCACATTCCTTATAATTAATAAAGGAACTTTTAATAAACTATTAAAAGTAAATGGTATCATTTCATGTGATTCAATCATGATGCAATGAAACATCATATTGCATATCTCAAATTTACTCCATTTCAAATGCTTGTGTCATAAGAAAATTATTTTTAATAATTTTAAATAAAATAAATGATTAGGGTCTATACCTTAAGAATGTTTCTAGTGAGCCCTCCAGGTCCTCTTGATGAGAAATATGGAACAATAGGTGCTGGTTTATAATTTTGGATATCTTCTGTTGGAGTAATAGTTGCAACCGGCTTCCTGTCATTCATAATTTAGTTATACTCTCAATGCAATTGCACGCAATCTAAGGTTCATGTTTGAATTCTTGACAAATGATAGAGAAATTAGAATGCCTACTCGGTTGATTTTATGTATGATAAGATCTCTTTTGCAAGCGTGTTACTGATTGTAGTGGAAGGAAAAGTGCCATAATTTGTTGCAACAGATTTATGTGAATCATCTGCTAAGATCATGGCTATACCTCCCTTGGTTTTCACCTCCCTTTTCTTATATTGTCTTGAGTAACTTGTGTCAGTATTGAGACATAATACCACATTTCCTTTCATTTTGGAAGCATCCAAAGAGTTTGGATTGCAATTGCTGGTAGATACACAAGGTGACCATTATTTAAATATTTAAAATCAAGGGATTGATACACACATAAATAACTATTGGAAAAAACTTACCTTGCAGCATTTGTAGAACTAGAAGCACTACCAATGCTACCCCCATACACAAGAGGGTACATGTTTGATTGGCTAAGATTTGAAAAGTTTATGCCCACACCCTAATTACAAAATCATCTAATTCAATTTAAATTTAAATAGAAATAGTGAGGAAAGAAAAAATTATAATTTAGAAAGATTCTTTTAAAGTTGAAAATCAAAAAATTACGATTTTACATAGCAATCAAGATCGAAGCACTTATTAGATAATGATCGTCTAAAGAAGACAATTATATTAAACATGTTAAATTTTTTTTAAAAAATAAACATAAAAATGAGAGTTAAAAGGACTTTCAAAATGAATGATTCAATAAATCTTCGTAAATAAGATATTAAACTATAAAATAGTTTTTCTAGTGGGTATGGCTACTAAGATATTAAACTATAAAATAGTTTTGCTAGTGGGTATGGCTTGTGCTTTGGCTAGTTATGCTTGAGTGGGTGGCATGCTAATTCCTTTCACTATCATTTAAATGTAAGTTGTTCAGGATAAATGAGTTAAATTGTGAATCAGTATTATCAAAGGATAAATGGATTCGGTTCATATTCTTGCAGTTTCATTTCTGTATTTTGGTTTAAATATCATATTTTAAGTTTTGACTTGTTAGGTGGTTTATTTGAAATCACAGTAATAGATGGACAAGTGTGATTTCAGATGAACCATCTAAACAAGTCAAAACTTAGAATGTGTTGCTTAAGCTTGCCCCATTTCTATCAAAATGATAGCCAATTGACTCGATCGGTTTATTAATGTAAAATTCATTTGAATGTTAGTCTCACCTGAATCGTCCTGCCATTGCCCAAAATAATATTTGATCTGAATTGTCTGTTAATAGTGGTTGCTGCAACCGTGAAAATCCAAGGAGCTGAGTTGACAACAGTTTGAGGATCAGGTCCATTGTTTCCAGCAGCGCAAACAACCAGAATTCCTTTCTGTGTAGCATGGAAGGCTCCAATGGCTATTGGGTCAGATGTATACTCAATGGAAGATAAAGTGGATCCAAGCGAGAGAGACAAAATGTCCACTCCATCGTTAACTGCATTGTCAAAGGCAGCCAAAATGTTTGAACCTAGACATCCTTGTTCAGCACACACTCTGTAAATTGCTAATCTGGAGGTGGTGGACCCGCCTCTGGCAGTTCCCTTGGCAAGTCCGTAGTAGTTTGCATTGGCAACTGCATTTCCACCTGCAGTAGAGGCGGTGTGGGTGCCATGGCCGTTTGCATCTCTTGCTGTCATGGCTTCCGTCAATATGGAGTTGGGGTTCCTTTTTGATCGAGATGATGCCGTGTTATACCATGCACCAATTAATTTCCTGTTCTCAAACTACTTCAACGTCAAACCATGCAAAAACAACCAGATTAAGAAAAACTAAAACTGAAACGCTAGAAAGTTATTTTGCTTTGCCATAACCTGTTGCAATTGGAAATATTAAAATCTTTGCCCTGCATGCATGCACCTTTCCACCGACCAGGAATAGCGGCGATGCCGTTATCATTGAAGCTGTCTGCTTCTGGCCATACGCCTGACCCAATTCCAAAAGATTGTATTAGCTATTATAATGGTTTTTGACTTTGGTATAAATAACATATTTTAAGTTTTGGTTTATAGATGAAGGTCTTATTGAAGAAACTAAAGTGATTTCAGATGAATTATCTAAACAAATCAAATCTTCATCTATTAGTGTGATTTCAGAGGAGCCATTCAAGTAATTCAAAACTTAGCATGTGCTGTTTAAGTTTTCTCTAACTTTTTGGGTTCGATTGAACAGTGTATATAGGTTTTCCCATCTTAGATCCCTTTACTGAACATTTTTAGGGATGTTGAAAATAAGTCACAGTCAACCAAAGATGAACAGTTCTTGAAAGGGTTAGTAGCTTTGTGGTAGAACACTCTAGTAGCAAATGAAAGGTCTTAAGTTCAAGTTCTAACTGGTTCATGAAAAAATCAGCATGGTATTAGAGTCAGATCAGACTAAGAGTCCCAATCATTCTATAGAGTGGCTTAAGGAGGTGTTGGAAATAAGTCACATTCAGATCAAGAATATAGATTCTAAAGAGACCAATTCAATGATAGAACACTTTAACAACAAATAAAAATCCTCAATTTGAATTCTAACTGATCGATGGAAAACTTTTAAAAAAAATAAATATAAGAATTCTTACAATTTAAGAGTAAGAACAATTTAGTATACTGTGAACAAAACAGTATGTGAGAGAAGAGAAGTGCACACCTGTATCTAGAAGTCCTATGATGGCATCTTGATCTGAAGAAGACACGTTCGGATAGTCGAAGGACGTGCCCGATCCCATGTGCAGAAAATCCCATGACTGTGTTGTATGAAGCTCCAAAACTGGATCAGGGAACACTGATACTACTTCTGCTTTCTCTGCAACATAAACAAAATAACGTTGTAGCCATCTACCTGAGACGAACTTTCTACTTAAAGAACATATTTTAGCTAGTTTTTCATCGTACCAGCCAGTGCATTAGCTTGTTGAGCGGATAGCATTGCTGAGAATCCACTAAAAGCATAGGTGTAGCTATTAACAAGCGACTCTTCTGCTTGGTTGCGACTATAAAGTATAACCACCCCAATTCAAACAAGATAAAGATTAAATAGCTCGGTATACAGATCCGAAATACAATGCTACCTAAGTAAAGAATATTGAGTGATTTGAAGTACCTTCCCCACACAGATGAAAGCAATTGTACATGTTTTTTCACAAGCAAATCACGCGTTGTGTTACCCGAGCTACCCATGTAAACAATGTACATCTGAATTTTGTAACAAATCAGTGTTTAGATTATCATTTCATAAAATAATATTACACATAAATGGATGATTTTTTTTTTAAAACAGTACGTGAACCAAAAAAAGAAAAAGAAAATGCATTCTCTTCTTCATCTTTGTTAGATGATAAACAGATATTTAAATTACCTTTTCCTCCTCATTTGCATCTGAAGCAAGTGAACACAAGATCAAACTACAAAACAACACCAAGTGGAAATGAAATATGAATCCCATGATTGAAGTGGAAATTCCTACACCTTTCTAACTCGTTGTCTGATAGTGTTTAAATAGAGGTGTGAATTTATGTGCAAGTGGGTTCGTGGGTGTGACTCTGATTTCCATTTAAAATTGGTATCATCATAAGATGCACTAGATCAGATTCTGGGCATCAGATTTGGAGAGAAGTGATCTGATAGCTTATATTAATCGCAAGATTTTATGATGGAGCAAAAAGATTTCAAACCATTTCCAAGTTCCAAATATTTAATAATATCACTCCTTTGCTTATTATTCGATTCTAAGGAAAATAGTATTAATTAAAGCCATTAACTTTGTGTTTATCTCTATCAAAGGACTTTGATGTATTCAGCACGATGCAAACACCAATACAAGGTTCTTGCCAATGGATTAAGAAGATATTTTTTTTACTGCATGTAATTTATATAATTTTGACTTTATTCACGATTCCATTTCTAGAAGAGATATAGTGGGCTTGGTTTGCCTAGGTTATGTGGAAGCAATAATGAGAGTAGGCCATATGACCATAAAAACACCATTTTTCTTTATTCTGTTTTTTTTAATTATTAAATGATTATTATTTTCTTGTTATAGATATTTTTTGAACTTTTTAGATGTTCTATATATACTTGTAACTATTGTGAGTGTGTTTAATGTGTTTTAAATTGATTTCAATTATTTCTTAGCACATCTATTTTAGATAAATCTATGTAAAAGATGCTAAGAGATGTCATTCTCAAGATACTTATTTCACTTATAGTGCAAAACCAAGCAAAATAGTCACTTGGAGAATAATATCTCTTAGCGTCTTTTACATAGATTTATCTAAGATAGGTATGCTAGTGACATTCATAATTATAACATGTAAAATGTGAATTTATTGTCCAACACTATTTTAATGAATCAATCATTTTCATTTAACTAATGATAGAACAATAATTTTATATAAAATAAAACAAAATAAAGAATAATTTAATACTCATTGAAATATTCTATACGCATCACAAAAGCTATTCCATATAGTAAATTATTTCATATTCATAGAAATAAATTTGTAGTAAATATATGGTCTTATTTTTCTTCCAGTAATTTTATTTACCTAAATATAGAAAGTTGTCTACTTGTTAATATTTTTATCAATAAAAAAAATGATATGCACCAACATAATTTTAAGAAAATGGTATTGAAATTGTTTATAAACAATAATTGTCTTGCATTTTTTTTTTGTTGAACATTAGAAATTTAAAAATTCATCCCATTCTTCTCTTTGTTCATGCAATGTTTGTTACAAGGATCCATGGTTCCTTTTTTGTTAGTACTATGCATATTGTTATTTCATTTATTGTGGGTGAGTTACCAAACACTAGTTCATCTACTACTAGTGTGTCATCTATCATTGGTTTATCTACTATTGATATTTCATATTTTGCTAGTGAGGCATCTATTACTAGTTTGCCTATTTCTAGTACGCCATCTATAACTAGTTTTTCTACTAGTAATGCATTGTCTATTAGTGTTGATATGCCATTTATTTATGGGTTTCATGTTTCAACTACTACTAGTATGCTACATATTTTTGGTGGTGTACATAATCTTATTTTTTATTATAATGGCACCTCTCATGTTGATATTGCCAAGAACACTTACACAAGCATTTATTGTGGAGGATATCATCCTAAGAATGTTGTTGGTTCTCTTCCTTGCAATCCTCTTGACCCCATGTTTCCTCTATTCTCCCTTTGACTAGGTAGTTTTGCTTCCATGTGTTCAGTCCCCCTTAGTTGTTACAACTATGTTGTTGGTTAGTTGTTACTAGAGGATTGGAACCCTTTCAAAAATTATTTTTAATCATTAATAAAAATGATATTGGTTTTGTATAAATACATTAAAATTTAAAATTATTTTTATGAAAAATAAAATTTAATTTCAGTTATATTTATGAAGGAAAAAATAATAATATTAATATAAAAATTGTTATAAAAAATAATGATTAAGATCTAGTAGAGTATTGAGAAAACAATAAAAAAATTAAATCCATTAATTCTTAAATGAAAAACATCCCTCAAATTATTTCTTACATAATTTCCATCCTTTTATATATTAATCTTCAATCATATTTTATTCATTTAAAAACCTAAATGATCAAGAAGATTTTAAATATATAACTAAATTAATAATAAAGTTGAGTAAAAATTAAATGAGATTATTTTAATAAATCACTAATCATATATTTTATATTGACTTTGGGTTTTAAGTCCAAAACTTAATGCAAAAAGTGAATGTGACACAACAATCCACTGATAATTTGCATTAATTTTCACAAAACCTAAAGAAAATGTTTGTAATATCTTAAAAAAATATGTTGAACTTATAATTTAGGTTAGAGAAATACTATGGTTTGTGGAGAGATATTTTAAAAAAAATAAAAAAATTCAAACATTTAAACAATGTAATTGAACTTAATTTTTGTTATATGGTAAAAAATTTATATATTTATTTGATTTAATTTTGATTTCTTATTTTTTAAATTTATATATTTTATTTCTATATTTTAATTATGTTAGATTTAATTTTACTTTTAAATATATTGGTTATAGTTTTAGTTATTTTTAAAATATATATCAATTATATTTTGGTTTACGCTTTTATAATATGAATTTATGTCTTTTATTGTCATTGTAGTAAGTTTTATTTTTATAATGTAAATATTCTTAATGTTATACTTAAGTGTGCAATAATTGGATATAAGTGTTGAATATTTATTAGAGATTAAATGAAGAAGATTGCAGAAAATTAAACTCAGAAAGACGAAATACAAATTACAAAGATAAAAAGCATGAAGACACAAAGATTTATAGTGGTTCACCAATTTGACTACATCCACTTTGAAGTAGGGGAATTGGTTTTATTAGTCTCCATTTTTTAATACAAGCTGCAAAAGCATAACATCAATAATGATACAATACATAATTACATTATCCACTTTGAATAAGTCATTTGAAAAGAAGGGAATACAAATGGACAATGCAATTGGAGGGAAAAACAAAATGTTTGTTGGGATTTAACAAACAACAGTCTCCCACTCGAAGTCCAACATATGCTACAAAACTCAGAGATATTTTCTTGCTTCACCCCTATTGGCACATCTTGACAATGTCGAGAGAAGTACTACAAAACTCGAACTTCTCCCATGGTACTATCTTCATCAATGCATATGTCATATTCAAATTTGTGTCAATTTTCTCCACTTTTAGCTTGCCTTCTTCAAGTAAATTCTAGATGAAGTGATAGCACAACTCAATATGCTCAGTCCAATTATGAAAAGTTGATTTCTTAGCCAAGTGAATAGTGTTGTTGCTATTAGAAAAAAGAGTTAATTTTTTTTGTTTAAAACCCAATTTGAACCTAACAATCACTGCAAAAAAATCATTTCCATTGCACCTTTAGTGAGTGTAATATATTCAGACTTGGTAGTGGAGAGTGCAACCACCTGTTGCAACTGTGAAACCCAACTAATTGTTGCCCTGAAAAATGTGAACACATAACTTGTTGTAGACCTTTGTTTGTCCAAGTCTTTGGCCATTTCAGAGTCAACATAATCTCACAGTTGTGCATATTTTCCTCCAAAAGAAAAAGAATAATTTGAAGTGCTTTTCTGATACTTTAGTATCCACTTCACTACTTCCCGATGAGTCTTCCATAGTTTGCTCATAAATATGCTCACTACTCCCACTACATGGGAAATGTTCAGACTAGTGCACATCATCTAATACACAAGAGTCTCAGTTGCTAGTGAATAAGGAATACCCTTCATGTTTTCTTGATCCTAAGGTGTTTTGGGGCACATTTCAAATGACAAACGAAAGTGATCAACAAGTGGAGTCCTCACAAGTTTAGCACCCTTAATGTTAAATCTATCCTAAACTTTGTCAATCTATTTTTCTTGTGACAATTTATGAGTTCCCTCTTATGTTTGCCCCATATTATGATCATACCAAGTATCGTCTTTGTTTCCCTTAAATCTTGCATTGTGAACTTTTAAGTTAACTATTGTTTCAAATCATGAACAACTCTTATATTATCAACTTAGAGGAGCAATAAAAAAAATCACCATTATTCAATACTTTATAATAAACACATGGATCATATTCATGGCATTTGAAATGTTGCTCATCCATGAAAGAATCAAACTTAAGGTACCACTATTGTGGGGCTTGCTTGAGCCCATACAAACTCCTCCTCAACTTGCAATACAAACCTTCTTTACCTTGTTGCTCAAAACCTTCAGGATGATGCATATATGATTCCTTTCTATATCACCATGTAGAAATTTAGTCTTCACATCAAGTTGCTTGAGTTCAAGATCATAAATCGATGCACATCCCAAAACCACTCAAATAGTGGTCATCTTCACAATCCGTCTCTCTTTGAAGTCAATCCCCTTTTGTTGATCATATCCCTTAAAAATAAATCTTTCCTAATATTGTTTCCTACCTCTTTTCTCTTTCAATTTGTACACCCATCGATTCTTCAAGTGTCTTTGACTGGGTGGAAGCTTCACCAAATCCCAAGTGTGATTTTCCATCAACAAATAAATTTCCTCTTGCATTGCATCCAACCACTTCTCCCACTTAATATATTTGCAAGCTTATTTAAAGGATGCAAGCTCTAATTGATCAAAAATTAACAACTAGTAATCATCAAATTTTGTCAGAGGTTGACACTCCCAAATAGACTCGGCACTTGAGGAACTCCTCCTTGAAAATTACCCTATTCCTACAAATTTCCTCCAACAATTTGCCTCTACAATGAGTAAAAAAACTATAATCAACAACTTCATTGTGGGTAGAGATAGGGGTGGATGAAAACTTTAAAGTTTTAGCAATTGATATTATATGTGTTTGATTATGCATTTGTTGCTTTGACTAATTATTCAAAGGTAGTGATGGATTTGACACAAAGTCATAATTTGAAGACTACAATAAAGGCTGCTATGGCATTTCAAAGGGTAGCATTGAATTTTGTTTTATTTTGGGCTGTGAAAAAATCTGATCATATAGGGGCTCATAAACCTCATGCCTTGACATAGAGATCTTATGCGATGGTGAATGACCAATTGTTGATGAATTTACTCTTCCCAAAATAGGTCACGTGGGATTTGAATTTCCCAAGGATTCTTGTGTGAGAGTTGCTAAGACTTGTGTGGATAGTCAAGGTGATCCACAGGATTTGAATTTTCAGCAATATATTTTGAATTTTCCTCACCCAAGGATGAGGAAACTTCACGTGATGGAGAATAAGATGGGCAATGCATGGGGAAAATTGAAGCATGTGGGTGAAGCTACAGTGAATAGAAATTTGACTACAGGTTTGAAGATTCAATTTTCTGCCTATCTAGACTGAATTGGAGTCATGTGAGAGGGGTAGGGGAGGAAGAATTTAACTATAGATTTTCATTGCTAGTAGAGAGAAGACTTTGTGTGGGGATGGCAGGAGTAGAAAAATTTGTTGGCAAGGAGGGGTGCAACCACATAGCTTTAATATTGTTACTGGATTGATAGGAACAAAAAACAATACACAAAAAATGCATAGAGAATGCATAACGAAAGCAAATCTAAATAGACAAATTAATTTTCCATATATTCCTTGTTTTCTTCAAAATACAAAACACTCAAAGGATATTCTCTGATATACATGAAAAAAAAAACTTAAACTATTTGGAGAGATGTCCAATCATTGGGTGCTACACTCACACCTCAAAAACATAAACTGCTACAATCCTGTAGCTACAGGGTATGTCCAGTCCTAATCATGATGGGCCAAAAAGTGGCGATATGATGGGTATGTGTAGGGTATGTGGTTGACGACTTTTTTTTTACCCAAAATTAATGAAACGAAAATGGTTTTTAAAGGAGATTCTCAGCTTTCCACCAATATAAATTACGCTTTACTTTGATTTTAACAAATAATTATTATTAATTTTCTATTTGAATTATGACTAAAGTCCTAATTAATAGGCTGATTGAAAAACATCTATAGCTTTCAAACGGTATCACACTTTTTGAATTCAAAATATGTGTCACATTCTATGCTTCACATAATATAGGATTAAAAAGTTTTGACCAAGTTAAGGTGGTCAGATATACAACTTTTTATATTTTTTAAAAGTTGTAATAAAAAAATCATAATTAATTATTTACTTGGAAAAAAATTACAAAAAAATATGCATCACATCCGAACATGAGTCTTCTACTTAGATCTAAAATCTTATAAAAAAATATTATCATTTTATTGTGGTTAGTGTGGTCAGACAGACACCTACTTCTTATTTTTTCCTTGAAATTTAAGTACTACTGCATTGAAATTTCAAATTTTTACCAAATAGAATTTTTTCTCTTTTAGATAAACCTAGTAGTCTAAAAACTACATTTAATTTGCTACATATTATATTCTTACATATTTTTGAAATAATATAGATAACTTATTTAAAATTTTACATCAAGTTTCCTAACTCTTATTTTTCTAATTTTTTTGCCATTTAAGGGCCTATTTTTTCCATGATGATCTTGCACATACCCTGTAACTGACAATGTGTTGCATCTGATAAATATTTATTTTGTGTTGTTGTTATTACATGTTCTATGTTGAACATTCTCTTCTCCCTCTACTGCTATAGGGTCACCTTCCAATACAAAAATTGACTTCTTCTAACTCCAACGGTTGCAAAGACATTCCTTTTGTCTTGCTTGAAAATGTTCATGAAAATGAGTGCTTGATTCAAATTTCAAATCCACCTAACAAATTAATTGCTTGTAGGATGCAACAACAATTTCAAACTCAAACATAAGCGCTATATTTAAAAATTTAAATTAACCTACCATATTAATTTCTCTAGGTATACATTCGAGGAAAGTTGACAAGTTACGTGGGGGCTGAGTTGAAAATTTTGTTGACTACAAAAGATTAAATATTCTAACACTCCCCCTTAATCCGTAAGTGAGCTATCAATTTGTAGATTCCTTCTAGAGATGATCTTCAAAGCTATCCATAATGCCAAGCCTATCTCTTAGGCATTCAAAACTGTCCTTTAGCAATTCCTTGGTGAAGATGTTGATGAGTTGTTGCTCGGATCTTCAATACTGCAATTCAATATTACCTTGTTCTACAAGTTCCCTTATGAAGTGATATCGAATCTCAATGTGTTTGCTTCATCCGTGGAAGATAGATTCTTTGTCAGTGCTATGGAGGACACATTGTCACAATGAATGGTTGTACTGTCATCTTGTTGTTGCTATAAATTTGCAAGGATCCTCCTCAACCAAGTAGTCTAGCATGTTGTTACATTTGTTGCAATATACTCTACTTTTGTAGTGCTAAGAGAGACAATCGACTGCTTCTTCGATGCCCATGAGATTGCACTCGATCCTATGTTGAAGACATAGCCGGATGTGATTTTCCTATCATCCACATTTCCTACCCAATCATTATTTGTGAAACCATCCAACTTGAACTCATTAGATGCTACATAGAAAATTCCATAACCAGTTGTTCCATTAACATACCTCAAGATCCTCTTTCATGCTTGTGAATGTGTCTCCTTAGGTTCCTCCATGAACCTAGATATCAAATTTATTGCATACATCAAATTAGGCCTAGTTGATTTCAAATACATCAAACTTTCAACCATGCTTTTGTAGAGGGTTGGGTTCACTTCCTTACTGTTGCTAGACTTGTGTAGTTTCATACCTATTGTTGTTGTGGGGAAAGGTTTGCTATTATTATTTTTGAACCTCCTTAAATTTTTTTTGGCATAATTAGATTGTGGAATGTAAATTCCATGTTGTGTTTGTTGAACTTCTATCCCAAGAAAATACTTCAACAAACCTAAATACGTCATCTCAAATTCATTTTTCATCGCCTCTTTAAAATCAACAATTTTGTTGTCACTGTTACCAGTAAAAATTAGATCATCTACATACAAAGAAACAATTAAAATATCACCTTCAACTAATTTGATGTAGAGTGTGGACTCATTACTGCTATTGCTAAATCCATTGCTCAACAAATAGGAGTCTATTCTATTGTACCATGTCTGAGGTGCTTGTTTCAACCCATAAAGAGCTTTCTCGAGCTTATACACTTTGTTCTCTTTCCCTAGGACTTCATAGCCAGGTGGCTACTCCACATACACTTCCTCCTTCAACACTTTTTTTAAGAATGTTGACTTTACATCCATCTAAAATACTTTCCACTGATGTTGTGCTACAATTGTTATGATTTTTCGCACTATTTCCATCCTTGCAACTGGTGCATATGTCTCATCATAGTCAATACTGGGCTGCTATTTGTACCCTTTGATAGCAAGCATTGCCTTGTGTCTTTCAATCTTTCCTTCATCTGTACACTAGGTCTTGAAGATCCACTTCTCTCTAATCACTTGTTTACCCTTGGGTAAATTGGTAAACTCCCATGTTTGATTCCTCTGTATAGCATCCAATTCTTCATCCATGGCCTCACACCACATATCTTCTTTCACCACTTCCTCAAAGTGTGTTGGATCACTATAGGAGAATAGTGAAAAATCCAAGTTCTCATCAAAATAAGCATGTTGTGTGATGTCATAGATCTCCCTCATACTCTTTGCATTTCTTGGCATCAATGATGCAAGTGTGGGATCCGAATTTTCTTCTGAGCTATTGCTACTCTGACCTCTAGAGCTACTATACTGTTGACTGTCAGAGCTACTGCACTATTGAATTCTAGAGCTGCTAGACTACTGTCTCTATTGAACACTGCCAGAGTTACTATTCTGTTGCAGATCACCAGAGTAGTTGTTTTCTAATGCTCTACATTAGTTTCTTCCTAAGCTACTACTCTCTTGAGCTCCCCCTAAGTTGTCTTCTAGAGCTTCATCAACATCAAGGGGTATTGTAATTGAAATACCCGTGGTGTCATCCACTGTTCTATCCCATACTTCATTCTCAATAAATATAACATCCCTGTTGATTACAACATTCTTAGTAATGGGATTGTATAATTTATAGGTTTTTGAATCTTCACTATAGCCTATGAAGATATATTTTTCTCCTTTATCATCAAATTTATTCCTCTTCTCTTTTGGCACAAGTGTGTATGCCACACACCCAAATATCCTTAAGTGCTCAACACTCCATTTTCTATTTGTCCATGCCTCTTGTGGAATCCTATCATGGACAACTTTTGTGAGCCAACTATTCAGTATATAGACTGTTGTTGCTACAGATTCTCCCTAAAATATGTATGAAAACCCTTTTTCTTTCAGCATACTTGTCGCCATATCTTGAATGGTCCTATTTTTCCTCTCCGCCACTCCATTTTTTTGTGGGGTATATATTGTTGTAAATTTTTAGTGAATGCCCTCATCTCTACAAAAATTCAAAAATTCATTGGAGATGTACTCTCCCCCTTTATCTATTCTAAGGGCTTTGATATAGTGACCACTCTCCTTTTCAACTGCTTCTTTAAACCATTTAAACTTCTCAAAGGCTTCTGATTTATTTTTCAAGAAATAAACCCAATTTTTTCTGCTGTAATCATCTATAAATGTGATGAAATATGTATTTCTAGCTAAAGTGGGGGTTTTCATGGGTCCACATAAATCTGAGTGCACTAACTCAAGAGGTGCTTTTTCTCTCCTAGAATACCCAGATTGAAACGGTAGCCTATGTTTTTTTCCTAAAATGAAGCCTCACACTTACCATTGGGTTCTAAAATGGATGGTAAAACCCTAACCATTCCTTTCCTAACCAATACACCTAAACTAGAAAAGCTTAAGTGCCCATACCTTAAATGTCATAGTTTGGATGGGTCTTTCATGACTATCTTGAAACCAAATTGTTGTTTGACTGTCGACTGTTGTGCGACTATTGTGAGTGATGGGGAACTTTGTCGTTGCTGACCATTTGTTGTTCCTGTCATAGACACAATGTGCATTCTAAGAGGAAACATTTTTTTTTCTTGCCATTTGCACTAGAACCATCACTCTCTTGCTTCCTCTATCAAATATCTTGCATTCTCCATTCTCCGTCAAGATTTTTTATCCATTTTGGACCATTTGTCCAATACTCAATAAATTATGCTTTATGTTGGGGGCATAATAATCATCTTGAATTTTCTACCTCTCACCATTCTATGTTTGAATGCTAACAACACCTCTTCCAATGATAGTGACTCTATCATCATTTTCCCATCTTGATCTTAGTTTTTATACTACTATCTATGGAGGCAAAGAATTTCTTGTTACCAATCATGTGGTTGCTACATCTGCTATCCAAGTACCATACTTCATAAAGCAAGGTTGCAAACAATGAATACATTGGACTGTTTTTCATTTTCAGCTTTTTCTCATTTTCTACATTAGAATTTTGGCCTCCATAGTCACGTTGCTTCTTTCTACACTCACTAGCATAATGGCCATATTTTCTACAGTAATAACACTTCACATTACTTTTGTTAGACCTTTGATTCAAACTATTGTTCATCTTCTGGTTCTGGTTTGCTGACAGTGAGCTACTCATCTCCTCTGTGTTGTCAAAACCTCCTCTTCAAGAATTGCTTCTTCCTTCTCATTTTTGACCTCTTCCTCTTCCTCGACCTCTTGCATTAGTCTGAGCTTTGAATACTTGCTCTAGGGAAGGGGAAATTTTTTTCAACTATTGCTCATGGGTTTGTAGTGAACCCATCAACTCATCTAACATCATCTAAGATAAATCCTTTGCATCTTCAATGGAAGCAACTACATAATCAAACTTAGTAGGAAGAATTCTTAGGATTTTCTCAACTATCCTTTTCTCTTCCATTATTTCTCCATTGAATCTTAGTTGATTAATCAAGGTTGAGACCTTAGTGTGATAATCTGAAATGGACTCATTATCTTTCATTAGTAGAGTCAAAATTTCTTCTCAAGAGCTATAACTTAGCTAACCTCACTTTATTAGTCCCCTTATTACTATTTTGCAATATTTCCCAAGATTTTTTTACATAGTTTGATGTTGCAATACGTGGGAAAATAGCCTCACTCAAGGCTTCCTCAATCAAACTGAGAGCTTTTGCATCCTTCATTCTTATCTCTTTCAACTCATTTTTCTATGCATTTGAAAGGGATACAAATGCATTTGGGTCTATGATATCATTGAACCCATTGATGACCAACTCCAATAGGTCATTAGCAACCATTATTATTTTCATTTTCTTAGCCCATATGTCATATTTTTTTCCATCAAAACTTGGTGGCTGTTGCCAACCTTTGCTATCACCTCCTGCCATATTTTTCAAATTTGAGAAGACTTAACAATGCTTAGATAACCTAGGGCTTTACCAAAGACACCCACAATAAACTTACTACTTAGAAAAACAAGGCTCTTATACCACTTGTTGGTAGGGAGGGGTGAAACCACACAAATTTACTACTATTACTAGACTGACAAAACATAAAAAAACACACAAAAAATGTATAGAGAATGCACAGTGACAAGAAATCTAAATAGACAAAAAATAACTTTACATATATTCCTTGTTTTCTTCAAAATACAAAAAACTCAGAGGATATTCTCTGATATACATGAACAAAATAAACTTAAACTATTTGGAAAGATGTCCAATGACTGGCTGCTACACTCACACCTCAAAAACATAAACTGCTACAATCCTATACTTGCAGCTGACAATGCGTTGCGTCTGATAAAAATTTCTTTTGTGTTGTTGCTGTCGCATGTTCTATGTTGAACATTCTCTTCTTCCTCTGCTGCTGTAGGGTCACCTTCCAATACAAAAACTAACTTCTTCTAACTCCAATGATTACAAAGACATTCTTTTTGTCTTTCTTGAAAATGCTCATGAAAATGAGTGCTTGATTCAAATTTCAAATCCAACTACCAAATTAATTGCTGGCAGGCTGCAACAACAATTTCAAACTCAAACATGAGCGCTAGATTTCAAAATTTAAATTAACCTACCATATTAATTTCTCCAAGTATACATTGGAGGCAAGTTGACAAGTTACATGGGGTGTGAGTTGAAAAGTCTGTTGACTGTAGAATATTAAATATTCCAACAAAAGTTAATTGTTTATGGTAGGTAAAAACTCACACATAATGTGTTGTGTGGCTTCAATATTATTTCCATCATGAGAGAGAAAAAGTGTGTCCGCTACCTCATTTCCATTGTTTGTATCTTCAAACTATTGTGTAGAAGGAATTAAATGTAGCGAAGGATACAATTGTTGAGGTTGAATTGAAGCCATTTTTTGATGTGAAAACTAGAAATTACTCCCAATGTCAATATTAGCAGACACATACTCATTCGCTAATGACTTTTGTTTGTGCAAATCTAGAAACACTTTTTTGTTGAAGATAATATCTTGACTGTGAACCAATTTATTTGCAACCAGATTCCATAATTTGAAATCATGTTGATTTTCTCCATACCTGACAAACATACACCGTGTAGATATGAAATCCAAATTTTTTCACTTCTCTTTCAGAATATGAATCAATGCTTCACAGCCAAAAACCCATTGATGTTTTTATGAAATTCGCTCTCCCAACCATATTTCCTCCAAAGTATCAAAATCTAATCTAGAAGAGGGGTTATATTAATCAAATACATTGTTGTGTTAACCACTTCCACCCAAAAATCCTTGCCCAAACCTACATTAGAGAGCATTCTCCAAGCCCTCTCTAGAATCATTTGATTCAATCTTTCAGTTGCACCATTCTGTTGAGGGATGAATGGTACAACTTTAATATGCTTAATACCATTATCTGCATAACTGTCATCGAATTCTAAAGAACAAAATTTTCCCCCATTAACCATTTAAAAAAAATTAACCTTGTTCCTTATTTGATTTTCAACAATAGCTTTAAAAATCTTGAATTTGGTAAAAAATTCAGATTTCCTATTTAGCATATAAACCCGTACCTTTCGAGTGCAATCATCAATGAATGCAACAAAATAATTCGTTCCTCCATACAAGGTTACCTCTGTAGGACTGAACATGTCAGAGTGCACAAGCTCCAAAGGTTCTCTTTTCTTCATGTCTGATTTTCAAGAAACTAATCCACCTCTATTTTCTATATAAACAATGCTCACATAGGTCCAAATCCATAGATTTTAATTGAGGAAGATGGATCCATTTTGAGAAAATTTTGAGCCCCTTCTTCCTCATGTGTTTGAGCCTTCTATGCCATAGTTCCACTTCAATATCCACAAGCGCCATCATTGATCCCACTTTAGTTGGACTATCTAGCAGATATAATGTGCCCAATTTGTTGCCCCTTGCAACTACTAAAGCCCTTTTGGTCACCTTCCAAGAATTTGAAGAGAAAGTGATGCTACATCCTAAACATCAAGTTGTCCCATAGAAATCATATTTTTTCTTAATTCTGTAATATGCCTTACATCACACAATAACCACTTCTTTCTATTCTTCAACTTCAACATCAAGTCACCTTTTCCAATAATCTCACATGCCTTGTTATCACCAAGACATACTTTACCAAATTTTCCTTCTTGATAATTTTGAAAGGTATCCTAACATGAAGTTGCATGGAATGATGTACCAAAATCCAACACCCATAAATCTTCTATAGTTTCACCCATTGACAAGACTAGAACACCTTCATATTTTTCATATGTGATGTTAACTTCATTGTCCTTTGATTGGTTTTGCACCTTTTTGTATGACTGACAATTCTTCTTTGTATGGCCTTCATTTCCGCAAAACTAACAACCTCCATTTCTACCCCTTGACATTGATCTTTTTGTTGACTTTTATCTTCTTTTATGGTTATTTCTACCCCTTTCTTGGTGGCTCACTCTATTACCAAAATTCAAGGCATCACCAATTGCGATTTCTTGATTCTTCCATTACATATCTTCATTGAGAATATTTATAGCAACACTATCAAACTTGAGTTTTGTTTTCCTAGATGCAGAAGTGTTGATTGCCATGGAAACTCCTTCCCAAGTATTTAGAAGAGAACACAACAGTAAGATGGCTTTGATTTCATCATCCACATTGGTATTTACTAAAACCATTTAGCTGATCAAAGTGTTGAATTCATTCAAATGGTTTGACATGATTCCACCTTCCTTCATTTTCAGATTATATAGTTTCTTGAAGTTGAATCCATCTCATACATGTTAGTTAGTTTGTCCCACAACTCTTTTGAAGTATTCTTTGTTGTGATATTGAAGAGGACATTGTTGGATAATGATAAAATAATTGTTGCTCTTTCTTTCTTGTATCCCAATCCTCATTTGACGTCATAGTTGTCTTCTTTACTTTTCCTTCTAATGTGAGTGAGATATCTCCTCTAATTAACAAATAATTGATCTGCACTTTCCACAATTTGATGTTCTACCAGAAGAACTTCTCTATCTTCCATTTATTTACTTTCTTTATTTCTTGAAAGTCATCACAATTCTCAAACAACTAATTTTCCAAGCTCTGATACCAATAATTGAATATTTATTGCAAATTAAATAAAGAAAAAGATTGCAAAAAATTAAAAACATGAAATATAAGCTACAAAGATAAAGAGCACAAAGACACAAAGATTTATAGTGGTTCACCAATTTGGCTACATCCACTTTGAAGCAGCGTAATTGATTTTATTAATCTTTATTTTTGAATACAAGCTATAACAACATAACATCAGTAATGATAGAATACACAATTACATTATCCTTTTTGGATAAATCAATCGAAAAGAAGGGAATGTGAATGGACAATGCAATTGGAGGGGAAAAAAAGGTGTCTATTGGGATTCAACATCCAACAATAAGTTGGTGAGGGGTTAATTAGACTAGACTTGGATTTCAAAATGGTAAAAACTTGATTATGTTCATGAGATAGTATTCTTGTCTCAGTAAATTAAATTAAAATACATATTTGTGTTTGAATATTCTAAGTAAACATATTGAATGAAAAATAATATTAGAATAAAAATATAAATGATATTTAATGAAATTGCTTCAATAAATCTATTTTTAAAAACTATAAATTATTAAATGATTAATAATTAAATTATCTTACATATTGGGTAAAAGAATTAATATAGAATAAAATATTTTTTGGAGATCTAAAAACGATAAGTTTAAAAGAAAATAGACTTAAAAGAAAAATAAAATACTCGTTATTTAGCATATCCCAACTTTATTTATAAAAAAATTGTGTGTATGAAAATTAAGTGCATAAATGAATTAAAATCAGTTCAAACACACCAATAGAACATTATAACAAAAACAGAAATATAAAAGGAATAGAGATGTGCAAACTCAGTATCCTGTTTCCGTTGTCGTCCTATCATCCTCTATCTTTAGTGTTTTTGTAGATTCCAGCCTTGTGTTCTTAGATTAGTGGCTAGGCTCAACAAACTGTCTTCCTAAAGAACGAGATTTTTGCTATGATATGAATGCATGATTAAGCTATGATAATGATTTTAGCTAAGAAACTTGAAATAAGCAAGATGCTATGATAAATGAATACTAAATGAATTAAATGCATAAACTCTACTTAATTGCCTATTACCAATGTTTGGATTCACACAGGTATTTATAGGGCTTTCTGAATGATTCTGATTGGCTGTCTCGATTGACGGTTGTGATAATTCCTGGCAGATCAAACGGTTGAGGAAAGATGAATTTGAAGAGAAAGATAGAAGAACCCTAGAAACAGATTTTTCTATTTTATTATGAAAGAGGAAAAAGAAGAGAAGATAAGAATAAAAGAAAGATTTAAAGCTAATAAATAATTAATTAAAAAAATCAATTATTTATTTGTGGAGGACATTCAGCTTTTCTTAATTAAATAAAATATTTAATTAAGCTTTTAAAAGCAAAAGAAAACTTGTGGTGAGAAAAGAGCTTTAATCAGTTTTATTGAAAAAAAGCAGAATATCTCATAATTAAATAAAATATTTAATTATGATATGAGAAGATTGCACAATTAGGTTAAAATACCTAATTTTGGATTTAGAAAGAAATCATAAGATATATTTTTTAGACTCCAGGAATCGGGTAGCACGACCCCTATAAACTGCAATGCGCCTGGTAAACTTTTTAACGTGACCGGCCTGGCGCGACACGCCTCACCACGGACGGGGAGACTAGAACTCGCGACCAACAGAAAATCATAAGATATTTTTAATTAAATAAGATCTATTCAATTAAATCACTTTTATGAAATTAATTAAATGAAACATTTAATTAATTAGAAGAAGAATTAAAATAGAAGAAAGGGGAAATATTTAAATTTAATTAAATCAAAAGATTTAATTTAAATTCAAACAATGATAATTAATTTAAATAAATAGAATGTATTTATTTAATTAATTAAGTGGACGTATGAAAATAATTCAATAAAGTAAATTTATTTAATTAGGAAAGAAGAATAAGATGAATGAACAATACAATTAAATTAATTAAATTTAATCATATGTAGAGGACTTTAGAAGAAATAATTAAATAATAAATATTTAATTAATTGCCAGGATTATAGATATGACCATTTTTATGCGTATACATTTTGTCCCTCTTTGAAGTGATGTGTGAAACGCATTGCTTCAAAGAAAATAAAAATTTGCCCCTGATATGTTTCCGATTTTCGATATTGATGATGCCCCCTCGGGAGATAAATCACGGAAAAAGAAATTGATGAGGAACAGTGATTTAGCTCATGATAGATAAGGTGGTTGATGCCCCAGTAAAAAAAAAGATGAAAAATGGGAAATGCCACTACTGCCCATCCTGAAAAGACCCTTATAAGGTAAAAGGGGTAAAATGAGGTGTCATTTTCACCCTGTTGCTACAGTGAATTTGGAGCTCTGAGAGTGACTTGGCGAAATGGTGATCCCCGTGCATAGACATAGGTTCGAGCGAGCGCGACGGTATCAGAGACCAGCAGCGTATGGACCACCGGTGAGTGATTCGAAACCTCTAAGTTGTCAAATTTCGCATGTTTGATCAATTTTGAATTGATTTAAAGTCGGACTGCAATTTTTTGGAACGTTTTAGCGCATTTAGGTATAGTTTTAGCGCATTCGACAAATAGTTTAGAGCATCTAGGGTTTTCCGTAGCGCATTTAGGCACAGGTCACGAACTGATCTTTTAGCGCATCTGACAGATAAAGTTGCGCATATAGGTCAAAATGGCTAGGTCGGAGATTTAGCGCATCTAGGGCACAGAACGACGCATTTAGGGTTAGGTTCAAAAATGTTAGAGTTGCGCGTTTGATAGATAGAATAGCGCATCCGAGGTACAGAATTGCGCATTCGGAGTTTTAGCGCATTTAGGAAACAGTGTTGTGCTTTCGAGAAAAACTTTGGCGCATATGGGTTTTTAGCGCATATGAGCAACAGAGTTGCGCATTTAGGAAATTTTCCCCAGAATGGCCATTTGCTGAAAAAGAATGAGAAAAATTGCTTCTTTAGTCAATAGATAGATAAATGGTTGGATTATCATGTTGATAGGATAGAAAATCGAATAGAAAACTGATAACTTTGCTTTCCGCGATTGACAAACAAAGAGTAGATGAGAGATTGATTGATTTGAATTTGATAACTTTGCTTCTCACGATTGAAAAACAAAGAGTAGATGAGAGATTGAATGATTGGAATTTGATAACTTTGCTTCTCGTGATTGAAAAAAAAGAGTAAACGTTGTGATAAATTTGCTTTCTGCAATAGAAAGCAAATAGTAAAATAGAGATTTAAATTTGCATTCATGATTGAAATACAAACAACAAAGGATATGTGTTGATAAATTTGCTTTCCTGAAAAGAAAAACAAATAGTAAATGATGATAGAGTAGATTGATTAGACATGCTGGTAGATTGATGGAACACTTGATATAGATTATTGATATGTTATGTTGGGTGTTGTGATGTTTTTGGACAAAATAGGAGGCTTTCAAAAGCCTCCAGATCAGAGAGCGGTTCCCCTTGTGCTGGGAGCGGATAGGAGAGTTGACACCGGCCGAGTTACAGGTGATTACAGATTGTGGATTGGGGCCACTGTTGACCATGCCGCGAGGCATTCGGGCCAACAGGGCGCTGTTGATGGCCTTGGCCGAGAGATGGCATTCCGAGCATAACACCTTCCACCTGCAGACGGGTGAGATGAGTGTGACACCAGAGGACGTGTATCGGATTTTAGGGATTCTGGTGGTTGGAGCCCTTGTGGTTTATGACCACAAGGAGATCGGTGGGACAGAGACATTACAGTGGATATGTGGCGATCCCGGTATCTATGGGTACTGGATAGACTGGGATGACTTCAGCAGGTATCCAACTCTAGTAGCGGTATTGGCAGCATTTGTTGGAGGTTTCCTTGGACCGGACCATCGGTCCAAGGGTTTTGCCGTGGGGTGGGGGAGGATGCTAGAGTGGATGATCACTCAGCCGCAGAGATTTGCCTGGGGGAGCTGCGTCTTGGCAGATATGTATCATGACCTTCATCGGATTATATACAGAGGATCCACCAGCCTGGCGAGTGGAGTTACATTATTACAGATCTGGGTGTGGGAGCACATTGCTGTCACCAGACCACTGTGTACCAGGGTGAGACCAGCAGGGAGGCTGTACGTATATGCGTATTCTGGTGCAGTTGTCCAGCAGAGGCTGGGCAAGGTAGAGTACTGGCAGCGAGTGCTAGATGATGTAGATGTTGTGATATGGAGGCCATACACAGACTGCGAGGCATGGGAGACAGATCAGTTAGAGATGACGTTTGTGTGCAGACCACGATACCTGATAGGGCGGACGCCCTTTATTATTGAGAGGTTTTTGGCACTACGGGTGCTGAGACAGTTTGGTTTTACGCAAGGGATGCCCCAAGGCGTTGCTCATTATGGGCGGCGCAAGGGGGATGTAGGATGGGGGCCATGCATTCCCTACCAGGCAGCCTACACAGAGTACACAGCTTTACAGCCAGAGGTATGGGCAGACAGGCCAGACATATTAGATGCAGGGATGACAGATGACTACGCCTAGTACTTTCATACGCATCCTTTTCCATGATTCATAGTGCCAGATGAGGCACGGGCCATCAGAGCAGTCCCGCAGCCAGGAGCAGGGATACCGGGAGGTGTGGCAGGTGGAGAGCAGGCTATGGGTGGAGGGGAGCAGGCTATGGGTGGAGAGGAGGAGGAGGGAGAGGAGAGCGAGGAGAGTGGAGTTGGGGAGGAGGAGAGTAGCTCAGAGGACGGAGATGATGGAGATGACGGGGATGGGCTGAGACAGCAGATACTAGATAGTCTCGGCAGGGTACAGATTCCTCGGCGGTCCAGATCCGGTGCCAGGCCACAGACGGTGATTAGGGTGACATCCTCGTCCCAGCAGACACAGATAGATGTGTTGCAGGGTCAGGTGCAGACCTTTCAGGGGCAGCAGGCATAGCTTCAGAGTCAGTTGGTGCAGGCACAGAGCATGATAGTGCAGTTACAGGCACAGCTTGCACAGGCACAGGCTCAGGCACAGGCTCAAGCACAGGTACAGGTTCAGATGCCTGCCCCAGATCCTCAGGTGGCACAGTTAGTAGCAGAGAGGGATGCCTTTAGACGGCGGGCACAGGAGGCTGAGGGTGTAGCACAGAGATTGATGGGTATCGTAGAGAGTACATCCCTACGAGAGGCCATTGTAGAGGGATTCGAGGCAGCCAGAGAGGCAGAGTACTACAGAGTTCGTTACGAGGAGCTATGCCCTCCTGAGCGGCGAGAGCCATATCCCAGATCACACAGCCGGATGAGGACCCGATCCCGGACATCGACACACTGCAGAGAGGTTATCGGGCCTCGACGGGATCCTGATGCAGGGACCAGTGGCAAGCCACCTCCTTCTGGACTAGCTTTGTCAAGGGCATCGACCAGTTAGCCATTTTTGGGGCTTGATTCATTATGTATACTGAGTGTTGATCATGTATGATGTATTTATGTTCTGACCTTTAATTAGTTTCATTGGACATTTGAACATTTGTATTATTTTGATGAGTGATGATATGCAGTGGCGGTATTTCTGATGATGTCTATGTTCATACATTTATGATACGATATGGATATGACATTTATGCATGTATGTTATGAGATGGATTTTGATATGCTTTTATTACATGTGCGGACTAATCCATATGATGCAGGATGATCTAGTGATTATGATGTGTATGCAATGATTTTGTGATGATGTATGTATATATGTGAGATGTTAATTTCTTTTTGAATTTTCCATGTATGAAATGCATCGTGATATGGTAGAAAATGAATGTGGTATGAATGGTAATATGGTAAAATGATATGTAAAATGGTAACATGATAATAAAATGATAAATGTGAATGGTAATGCAACGGGAGATGATAAAATGAGAAATGAATGATGAAACGGTAAACGAATAATGGAATGATAAATGATAATGAACTGGTAAAAATGAATAATGAATGATAAATGATGATGAAAAATGAAATGATAATGATATGATAAATGAATAATGGAATGATGATGATATGAAATGGTAAAAATGAATGATAAATGGTAAAAAATGAAATGATAAGATGTCATGAAATGAATGAATTCAATGAATTAAATGTCCAAATGTCCTCCACGAAAAGGTCAAAACTTAATAACAACCGTTTGAATACCTTCATTCAGCCCTTCAAAATACGAATATGAATCCAATATGCAGATATATACAATGAGCTAATGAATCATGCAACTATATGAAACTAACCAGTTTGTTGAGCCTGTTATAAGCCTTCTTGAATCATCATAGAACATTTAAAATGTTGGAAGTATGTACAAGCATCAGAGGGGAAATTAGCGCCAATGATGACCAGAGTACAACTTTCATGAATTTTGATATAGCAAGCGAACACAAGCATCGAGGTATAATTGAACCGAGATGACCTGAGCATTTCTTGCATAAACAGACAAAGATTAACCACCGTTCTGATGCAAATGTGGAACTGTCATCGATGATATTTGCTTTGAGCATCATGTCCTTTGACATATTTGCATCAGATTGGGCTGTTAACCTCAAGACAGCAGACAAAGAAAAATCATTCTCGTTCCTTGCTACTCTAGTGCAGTACATCATTGAGTATGCTCCCGAATAATGATATCGAAAATAAAACAACTTTTAATCAAACATGTAATACTGTTAATGCATACATTATTCAGATATGTGGATCTTCCAATAGACAAGTGATATGATATCTTGCTGAAAAATGTGTCATGAGCGGATAACATTGACAAAGGAGTTTGTTGTTTGTTGGTATGCTCGTATTGCTATGTCATGGTCTAGCTATTTTGGTATGTTCTGAAAGTTAAGTGCCCCCAGTTGAGTTTGGCCTTGTTGATTGACACAACTTGCGGAAAGGAATACGTACAAACGATTAAGCCATGGTAAGACGTTTTAGCTCTCTAGGCAAATGGCGGTAGGATGGTGCGATTAATGACCTCAAGATGCGGAAAAAGATGTAGAAAAAAGAAAGCTTTTGAAAAGATAAAGTGCAAAGCAGGAACTAATAGATGGAGAGGTACAGATAGCGTCTGTTTGCCAGATTTTCACTATCTGTATTTATTGCATTTTTTGATTTCTTTTTTATTTTTATTTTTTGGATTTTTCTGTCAATAGACTGCCTGTTTGCCAGGTTTTCACCCTATGACATTCTCTTTTGATTTTTTTGTATTTTTGAAATGTTTTGATTTTTTTTGTATGGATTTCTTCAGGACTTTTTCTGCTGTTTTTGTATTTCTTCAGGACTTTTTCTGCTGTTTTTGTATTTCTTCAGGACTTTTTCTACTGTTTTTTTGTATTTCTTCAGGACTTTTTCTGCTGTTTTTGTATTTCTTCAGGACTTTTTCTGCTGTTTTTGTATTTTGTCAGGACTTTTTCTGCTATTTTTGTATTTCTTTAGGACTTTTTATGCAGTTTTTATATTTCGTCAGGACTTTTTCTGCTGTTTTTGTATTTCTTCAGGACTTTTTCTGCTTTAAACATAATACTTCTTAAGATGTATACTATTGACGGGTTCATCCAATAGGTCTCCTTCTGGCGTTGATAACTTGTATGCTCCCAATCCGTAGACTGCAATAACCACATAAGGGACTAACCAATTTGGTTCAAACTTTCCTTTCTTTTCTCTGTCTTGTTGATTACGCGGGTTCTCTTTTAGAACTAGATCACCCACCTGAAAGGTATGTGGCTTGACTTTGTGATTATAGCTGCGAGCCATCATCTGTTGATATGCTTTTAAATGGTCTGCTGCTCTCTATCTCTTTTCATCTAAAAGTTCTAACTCTTGGAGTCGGGAAACTCTATAGTCCTCATCTGTTATGAGACCTTTCAGTGATACTCTTAAGGAAGGTATTTCTACCTCTAAAGGCAGTATGGCTTCTGCTCCATAGACGAGGGCAAAAGGTGTTGCTCCTGTTGGCATTTGGACACTAGTTCTATAAGCCCACAAGGCGGGATTGAGTTGAACATGCCAATCCTTCCCTGAGTCATTGACAATCTTCTTCAAAATCTTTAGTATGGTTTTGTTTGAGGCCTCTGCTTGGCCATTCCCTTGAGGATAGTAAGGTGTGGAATATCTATGCTGAATATGGAATCTTTCACAAAGTTCATCAACATCCTGATTTTTGAATGGTTGACCATTATCTGTAATAATGGCATTAGGAATACCATATCGACAAATAATGTAATTGAGAATGAAGGATGATATCTGTTTTCCAGTGACTTTAGAGAGAGGTACTGCCTCAATCCACTTAGTGAAATATTCCGTAGCTGTGATGATGAACTTATGCCCATTTGAAGAAGAAGGATGAATTTTACCCACTAGATCTAACCCCCATTGAGAGAATGGCCAGGTGAGTGTAAATGAATGAAGTTCTTGTCTAGGAGCATGAATAAGATTCCCATGAATCTGACATTTTGAGCATGTTTTAGCAAAGGTAAATGATTCCCTTTCCATTGTAGGCCAGTAGTAACCCATTCTAATCAATTTTTTGGATAAGGTTAGTCCACTCGAATGAGTACCACAAATGCCCCCATGAACTTCTTGTAAAGCTTTGTCGGATTCGTCACGTTCAAGACATCGAAGTAAAGTACCATCAAGACCACGGCGATAAAGGGTATCAGCGATAAGGGTATATCGAGAGGATTGTCGGATAAAGTTACGTTTTTGGTTGCGGGACAAGTCAGGTGGTAATATATCATCTTTTAGGTATGCATAAATCTTGCCATACCAGGGTGAATCGGATCCTACTAGGTGGCAGATAATTTGGCTTTCAGGTGTGTCATAGGCAGGTGTAAATAATTGTTCCACCAGAAATTCATAGCGAGTCTGTTTGTCTGGGAGTTGTATCAATGAGGCGATCGTAGCCATAGCGTCGGCTGCTTTGTTGTCAATCCTCAGAATTTGTGTGAACTGAATGTCCACAAAATACTTCTTGAAGTCATCAATCATCTTCTTGTATGGTAACAACTTGTCATCTTTAGTCTGATAGTCATCATTGATTTGATTAATGACTAGTTGTGAGTCACCATAAACTTGTAGCTCGGTAATCCTCCATTCCAATGCTGTTTTCAGTCCAGTGATCAGCGCTTCATATTCGGCTATGTTATTGGTGCATGGAAACATTAACCTATAGGACCTAGGAATGGTATGCCCTTGAGGGGTGACGAAGAGAATGCCTGCCCCCGAGCCATGTTGAGTAAAAGAACCATCAAAGTATAAGGACCATGGCTGCTTAAAGTCTGCTGTGAAGACATCAGCATCTGGAAATTCAATGTGTAAAGGGTGCTCTGTTTGGAGAGGAGCGTCTGCTAGTTGATCCGTGATAACCTGTCCTTTGATTGCTTTGCGATCAACATAGTGGATGTCGAACTCACTCAAAATCATGATCCATTTTGCTAACCTTCCTGTTAGTGATGCTTTACTTAGTAGATACTTGAGTGGATCAATTTTGGAAACCAGCTTAATTGTATGAGTTAGCATGTAATGTCAGAATTTCTGGGAAGCAAAGACGACTGCCAAACAAGCCTTCTCAATGAAAGTGTAACTAAGCTCATGACTTGTCAATGTTCTGCTGATGTAATAAATTGCCCATTCTTTCCCTTCATGGTCTTCTTGTGCTAATAATGCTCCCAAAGATGTCTCGGTTGCAGCAATATACAGAATCAATGGTTTGTCTGGATTTGGTGGTACAAGAACTGGTGGATTCATTAGGTACTGCTTGATTTGTTGAAATGCCATTTCACATTTATCATCCCATC
Source organism: Sequoia sempervirens (assembly GCA_007258455.2). NCBI lineage: Eukaryota > Viridiplantae > Streptophyta > Pinopsida > Cupressales > Cupressaceae > Sequoia > Sequoia sempervirens. Next base: position 84,009 of record VDFB02129759.1, read on the forward strand.
TAAAAGGAACATTCTTATGTAGGAGATGTGTGAATGGTAGACTTTTGTCAGCCAATTGTGCAATGAATCTGCGGATAGACTGGAGTCGCCCTTGTAAGGATCTCAACTGACTAATGTTCTTTGGGGGAGGCATCTCCATGATTGCACGAACTTTAGCAGGATCTACTTCAATTCCCTTTTCTGAAACAATATATCCTAATAGTTTTCCAGATGTGACCCCAAAAACACATTTCTTAGGGTTTAAGCGAACTTTGAATTTCTCCAATCTGGTGAATATTTTAGATAGTATCTCCAAGTGTCCTTCTCTGGTGTGTGATTTTTCCAATATGTCATCTACATAATCTTCCATGAATGTGTGCATCATGTCGTGAAAGATCGTAGTCATAGCTCTTTGATAAGTAGCTCCAGCATTTTTCAAGCCGAAAGGCATGCCATTCCAACAATATGTTCCCCACAGACAAGTGAAAGCTGTTTTCTCTTGGTCTTCTGGTGCAATCTTGATTTGGTTGTAACCCGAGAAACCATCCATTAATGAGTACATGGCATGGCCTGCTGTTAGATCAACTATAGTGTCGATACTTGGAAGCGGAAAGTCATCCTTTGGGCAAGCTTTGTTAAGATCTCTGAAATCAGTGCATACTCTTACACGTTTGTCTGGTTTTGCTACTGGTACAATATTGGAAATCCATTCGGCATAGTCAATTGATCTTATAAAACCTGCATCGAGGAGCTTCTTGAGTTCTTCTTTAACCAATAGTGCAATATGAGGATTCATCTTTCTGAGTTTTTGTTTTACCGGTTTGGCTCCTGATTTGATAGATAAATGATGCATAATGAGATCAGGATCAAGGCCGGGCATATTTGCATATGACCATGCAAAATTGACTTGGTTTTCCTTGAGAAAATTCATGAACTCTGGGATTTCTTTAGCTGTCATAGATTCAGCTATCTGTAGGATCCTTGGATTATCTGCAGTTGCAACGTTGATTTCCTTTGTAGGCTCAGTCAAGATGGATGATCGCTCATGATAATGCTCTGGGAGAGTGTCAAGAGTCCCATCAGATGGTGCCTCAAAAAGGTTTTCACCATCTGATACGCTCTTTATTTTGTCTTTTGCTTGATCTAGTACTGCCAGATTCTGGTTTTCACCACTAGACCGTTTATCTTTATTTTCATTTTTGCAGCTAGGAGACTTGAAACTCTCCTGATTGCAGACTTCATACCAAAAATTGCTAGTGGAACAATTATTTACGTCCTTGGCGGAAAGGAAGTTTATAATAGCTTCGTCATTTGGAAAAATAGGTATATCCGTAGGTTCGGTAAGATCCCAGTCAATGAGATCAGGATGGATTAATGGTAGGACGTCATTCAGTTGTGTAAAATTGGCGATGGTTAGGGTCAAGACAGAGTTATCGGTAGGATCTGAGGTATGAGATAGGTCAATAATGGGACTATTCTCCTGATAATCTTGTTCGTTAAAATCTGACTCAGTATCACTAGACTCATAGTTGCTTTGTGGTTCAGATTCTTGTGGTTGGGATCCTAAACCTTCTCCTTTGATCAAAGCAGGCGTATACTTATGTATGACATCTACCTATTTGTCTCTCCAAAATTTGTTATCATGGATGGTATCCCATTCATATTTAGCAGAATTTGTGTGAGAGCTATTTTCAATGTAATTCAGGACTGATACCAAACATGTTTCATTCTTATCAGAACCTTTTTGCAGTGTAAAAACATTACCTTGGGATTGTTTAGATTGGGTAGCCTCATAGCCTATTCCAGTTTTATCATATGCCGCAAGTCCTGGAAGATGGATAGGCTCAACTACGCCTTCTTTTCTCTTTCCAAGAGGACCATTATCATATCCCATCTTTTGCATGATAGAATATCCTTTCCCATATTGTTCTGTTGGTAAGGTGACATTTAGAATTGTGTCCTCTTCGTCTTTATAGAGCCAATCTAGAATTGTTGTATCCTCAGGATCTCCCATGGGAAATTTTTCTTTGATAAATTGTCCATTGAACTTGGTAGTGGGCTCTATTTGTACCTGTGCTGATGTTGATGCTGCTGATATCTGTTGTGGTGTAATAGAAGGTTTTCCATGTGATCGAGGAGACGTAGGTAGATTAGCAAGACAAAGGGAATATTCCCCAACTCCACTTTCCTTGAACTATAGTTTCTTGTCAAAGCTTTTAGTTAACTGACTGAACGTGTGTAGCATGTTGAGAAGAAGTATCAACAAGTGCTTCTCGATTATTCGGAACCAAAGTATCTTGATGAGCTTTGACATTGGCACAAGTTTGGGCGTTTGAGTTATCAGCTGGTATAGTAATTTCCTGTCCATCATACGAAACTTAAGACATTGGTGGTAAGTGGACAGAACAGCTTGCATCTCATGGATCCAAGGACGACCCAACAAGATATTGTATGCAAGATCTCGCTCTAAAACTTGGCAAAAGGTATTTTTGATAACAGGTCCCACTCTGATTGGTAGCATGATTAGACCTTTAGACGTTCTCTCCTCATCATCATAGGCTTTAATGGTAATCTTCCTTCTAGGATCAATGGAGTCTTCGGCAAATCCTAATGCTTGAATCACCTTCAAAGTACATATGTTTAGACCAGCCCCTCCATCTATTAGAACACGTTTGACATGGAACTTGTGGATCATGACCTCTAAGTATAATGATGAATTGTGGGGATGAGTTAGGGAAACATCATCTTTGTCGAGAATGAAAGGCATGTGGGGGAGGACAAATGTCCTACCATGGTTTGAAATCGATTCACATCCAAATCCGTAGATACAGTCGTTTCAACGAGGGTTTTATCTAAAATCTCCCTATGTGCCGGGGAAATCTTTAGAAGTTCGAAAATGGAGATTTGAGCTGGAGTTTTTCGAAGTTGGTTAACTAAGTCGTATTGGTGTTGAGGAGAGGTCTCATTGGATTTTGAAGAGGTACCTTTCAAAACAACCTTAGCTTGTGCTCTTGTTGTGACGTTTACTTGTCCATTGTCTACTTTCTCTTTGATTTTTATGACATTGACTCGCTCATCGTCCGTATAGAGGTGACGGATTACATTATCATCAATTTGGTTCACGGTTTTGTCAGACGATTCTCCCTTTTGATAATTTGGTAGAGGATTTCAAAATGCTTGGTGATCTTCATTGGATTTTTGTTGTCCTTCTACTGTGATAATGCCCTTGTCAATGAGATCTTGAATAGCATGTTTCAAACCTTGACAGTTGTTTGTATGATGACCTCTGCACCTATGGTAGTCACAAAAATAAGCTTTGTTCCATGATGGAGGTTTTACATTAGGTTCGTAATTGCGTTGTGGGGGTAACATAAGGACGTTCTTTGCCATGACCTCTTTGAAAGCCGATTCTAAAGATTGTCCTAGTGGAGTAAAAGCTCTTCTATTGGAGAAGAATGGAAAGCGTTGCGGTTTCGTGTTTGAGGTATTCCCTGAAGTGTTGTTGTTGTTGTTGTTGTTGTTGTTCCAGTGGTTTTGGTTGTTGGCAGTCCCTTGATTGTAGTTCGTTGGAGGGGGATGATTGTTTCCTTGATTCGCGACTGAATTGACATGGTTGTAATTATTGTTATGAGGAGTGCTCAAGATAAATGGCTTAGTCATGATATGATTTGCATCTACAACGCCATCATTTACAACATTCTTGTTGCGGGTCCAAAACTTGGACTTGTCCTGATTGTTGTAATGGTTAGATGAGGCAGGGTTGTCCCTATCAAGTTTTATGGTCCCTCTTTTGACCAAAGCACTTTCGATGGTGATGGCATCTTCAATCAGTTTCTCAAAGGAAGGTGGACAGTGTAGATTTAAACGATAACTCATTTCTGAGTTGAGGCTATTGATAAAAGTAACCATTTTCTCCTTTTCAGGGACATGACGGGGGTACCTAGTGAACATTCTCCTCCATCTTTGAAGAAAGGTAGTGAAAGATTCCCCAGGTTTTTGCGTAACTTTGCAAAGATCAATCATGGTGATCTGGTGTTGAACGTTGTAGGAGTATTGTTTTATGAACAAATTCATCAGTTCCTCAAATGTTCGAATAGGAGGTGTAATCTTAGATAACCATTCCATAGAGTTGACTCCAAGGCTTCGAGGAAATAATCACAATAAATATGTATCTTCGTGGGCAAATTCCAATGTCATGTTTCGAAAGTCTCTAACATGGTTAACTGGGTCTGATTTTCCATTATAACGATCAAATTTGGGGATTTCACAGTGTTTAGGAAATGGAATCATGTTGAGACTTCTATCAAAAGGATAAGGACATATGTCATCCAAAGTGTACTTCTTGGTTGTGGTTCCTCCTCGTAACTCTTTGATATCTCCCTGCATTTCTCTAAACTCTTTTTTGAAGGAGGCATATTCAGATGGGGATGGCTCTTCCTCGGTGGTTTTTAATTTCTCAGTATCAAAGTCTTTAGGCAATTTAGCTCCTTTATCTGCTAGAAAAAGAAAGTATTTCTCTTTGTCACGTTGTATAATCTTTTCAAGGGCTTTAAGAAACTTGGGATTTTGTTCTGCCTCTCTAAGTTCAAGTTCATCGTCTTGTTCATCATCACTACCTATAGGAGTTTTGTTCATGTTTTTGTTCTTAAGTATCGAACTTTCCTCTCTGTCAGCCATATTGTTGTTACTGAAAAGGGGATTGCGACTTACACTAAAAAGAGGACTATCTCGTTCACCCTCTTCTTGAGGTGTTTCTCCTGCTTTGTTGTGTTGAGATCTCGTAAAAACAGGCATATGTAAGAAATCCTTGAATATGGTCGAGGGTCACTGAAGGATCTGATTGGGACGCGTTGAATATTCAATTGAAGGTTGTGGTACGTTCTCAAACTCAAGAGGTTGATTCAAATTATGACGTTGAGATAATGCTAATCTTTGATAATAAGCTTGGGTAGCCAAAGGTTCTACAGCATAATCGTCGGTGAATCCCCTAATGTAGTCTTGGTATCTATGGAGGAATGTGCGATAATGGAGCAAGACGTCTCGACTCTTATACAGGAATTCTCTGCGATCTAAAGTCTTCTTGTAACTGAAATTTGTTTTGGGCTTCTTGATCCTATTGAAAACTGATTTCTTGGTGAACTTGGTTGATTTCCACTTTCTTAACATGTGAGTAAAATCTTAGAAAGTCGGGTCTGTGACAAAAACCTAAAAGCGCTACTCTGTTTCTCAAATGCGCTACAGAAATAGTCAAATGCGCTGCAGAAAATCTCATATGTGCAGAAACAGAGCACTGATGCGCAGCAGAAAATCCTAAATGCACCGAAACAGAACACAGATGCGCTAGAACAGAGCTTAAATGCACCACAGTTTTCCCCTAGATGCGCTAAAACAGTTTTTCTAGGACAGTTTTGACCAGTTTTTAGCTGAAATTTGTCATGTTTGTTCTTGGATGATCCATTATCTGAATTAATGTTTGGAAAGCACAGCAAACAGTCTGATTTAAGTTGATTCGTAACCAAGCACATAATAAGACAAGCACAACCTAGGTTAGGCCAGGACAATATCCGCTAGACTCCACGTGGGTTTCCCCAACCGCATATCAGTAGCGTGTGAATCCAGAAGCTTGGCTACACGGGCTCCCCCTTACAGTGCACTCTCTTCTCAGGCCAACCAAGCTTCCAACCCCCATGAAACTCCCATGGTGAGCTGGTCACCTCTACTATTGACTGCGAAAGTGTGGAAGGCTTCACACCGACCGGTGCTGGACTAGCAAATAGAAGGTTTTTGGCTTTCTAAAAATGGTATTTAGTTCGGGACCCTCGTTCGAGTGGCCATACATGGGGCAAGAGATTAATCACCATTAAGGTGGCACTCCAGCCTGAAGAGGTTAAGCTCAACAGGGTTTAAGGGAGTACAACTCCATCCGTATGACACATCCGCACAAGCAACCTTAGGTTTTCCCTTAAGATTTACATTTATATACCGGTCGGGGGTAGCTTGGCCTTAGCTCCGTTGCCGTTTGAGTCGTCCCTTAAGGTGAGTACTTTTTCCCTTAAGGCAGGCCCAATTTCTAGAGTCAATAACCGTTTCTCTTGCACCCAGGATCGCACAAGTGCGCAAGGGGAGAGGATACTTCGATTATCAAATCAGGGTTACACAGGGAAAAGTGGGTCTGGTTTTCTGATCACGTAGTTTGCACAGGGTGAGAGCATAATCACCTACCACTTTCAAGCACAGTCAATAAGAGTAGACAGATTCATTTTATGTGCACCAAAATCAAATGTGATTTAATCTAAGTGAAGATGTTGCTTCACAACAGACATGGGGTTCATTTTAACTGCATGATAAAAGGTGTGGTGGCTACCCTAGGTTGATCCATTTTAAGCCCAACATAAAAATAAAAGAAATTCTGTCTGCAGAAGGCTTCAGACTCAGAATCTCGGTTACAGTTCCAGATGTGAAGCTCTGTCTCCTGAATGCGCAGAAACAGAGACCAGAAGCGCAACTCTGTTACATAAATGCGCTAAAACAGAAAACAAATGCGCAATTCTGTTACCCAGATGCGCAAAAACAGAAACTAAATGCACTATTCTAAATGCAGAGATTTTTTTTAAATTTTCTGATACAACTTTTAAATGCGCTAAAGAAAGTCCTAAATACGCTAACTAAATGCCTAAATGCGCTGTAGAAAGTGACGGATGCGCCACTCTGCTTCCCAGATGCGCTGTAGAAATGAGCAGATGCGCCGAAACAGAGCCCAGATGCGCCGAAATACCTGCAAATGAAAAATTCCCGAATCTTCCAAAACGCGCTGCCGAATGCCAGAAAACCTGTAAGCAAACTTGCAAGAAAAACCTGCAAGAAAGAAGTCTAAAATCGGGGCATAGGCCCCACGGTGGGCGCCATTTAATGTGTGTATGAAAATTAAGTGCATAAATGAATTAAAATCAGTTCAAACACACCAATAGAACATTATAACAAAAATAGAAATATAAAAGGAATAGAGATGTGCAAACTCAGTATCCTGTTTCCGTTGTCATCCTATCATCCTCTATCTTTAGTGTTTTTGTAGATTCCATCCTTGTGTTCTCAGATTAGTGGCTAGGCTCAACAAACTGTCTTCCTAAAGAACGAGATTTTTGCTATGATATGAATGCATGATTAAGCTATGATAATGATTTTAGCTAAGAAACTTGAAATAAGCAAGATGCTATGATAAATGAATACTAAATGAATTAAATGCATAAACTCTAATTAATTGCCTATTACCAATGTTTGGATTCACACAGGTATTTATAGGGCTTTCTGAATGATTCTGATTGGCTGTCTCGATTGACGGTTGTTATAATTCCTGGCAGATCAAACGGTTGAGGAAAGATGAATTTGAAGAGAAAGATAGAAGAACCCTAGAAACAGATTTTTCTATTTTATTATGAAAGAGGAAAAAGAAGAGAAGATAAGAATACCTAATTTTGGATTTAGAAAGAAATCATAAGATATTTTTAATTAAATAAGATCTATTCAATTAAATCACTTTTATGAAATTAATTAAATGAAACATTTAATTAATTAGAAGAAGAATTAAAATAGAAGAAAGGGGAAATATTTAAATTTAATTAAATCAAAAGATTTAATTTAAATTCAAATAATGATAATTAATTTAAATAAATAGAATGTATTTATTTAATTAATTAAGTGGACGTATGAAAATAATTCAATAAAGTAAATTTATTTAATTAGGAAAGAAGAATAAGATGAATGAACAATACAATTAAATTAATTAAATTTAATCATATGTAGAGGACTTTAGGAGAAATAATTAAATAATAAATATTTAATTAATTGCCAGGATTATAGATATGACCATTTTTATGCGTATACAAAAATAATTCACAACAATATAAGGATCACATTTCACAACACATTGTCATGCAATATCAAAGAAAAATTTGATCCAAAAGAAAATTTTAGTTAATTAGGTTGCAAAGGCCTGCCAATTTAAACATAAGCACAAAAATAATGTGGATATTAAAGGAACAAGAAGCAATGCATTAAAAAAGAACATCCAAATCTACTCCCAAAGTTACACTCATCCCTAAATAAAAAAATCCTTATCCTTAGATCCTCAAATCCCAAATACATTTTAGGTCCCTACATCCCAAAATCCATATCCTCAACATTCTAAATCCATTTTAGGTCCATACATCCCAAATTTTTCAATCCTAACTCCTCCCACTACATCCCAACATCCAAAATCACATCACAAACCCTTAATCCAACATCCATTGTGGTATGTACAATTGTTGGTCCTAACACTATTTCCTCATAATACCACCATCTCATCTTTCCATCTACCCATTTTTCAGCATCCAATCTATTATGCAACATATATCACATACCTAATCCAGACCTTCACATAAACCACTATCTACCATTTATCCAATCCAATCTATTTCACTTGGTATCACCCACCAACATCAGGGCACCTATTATACTATGTTTTCACTTTAGAAAGGTCACTTAGAAATTTATAAGGTTCTAGACACATCCATTAGTACCACGATAACCAACATGGTCTATTTGAAATGATTATTTATCAAGGGTTACTAACTCCATGAAAAAAGACAATTGAGTCATCCACATCCATATCCCCCAACCATAATAATACAAATCATATATCCCCTATCCTTAATTTGTCTCCATCCATTTAATCCCAACATCCACAAAAAGTAAAAAAATAAAAACTAAAAAAAGTAAAGAGAAAAAAAATTCTAAGGGTAAAAACTATTTCTATGACACTATGGGCATGCACCATGATGAAAACTTGGCAAACAAACATCATGCATAAATCCCCATTTTCTAGAACCCTACACTTGGAAGAAAGCTTCTCCCCTCCTATCTACTTCATCCTATTTATCCCATACTATCCCATTGTACTCACTCCATCCACACCCCCCCCCTTTAATCATGATCAAGATAGGGGCATAATATCCAAGCATCCTTTTGATAATATGAGCCCTATTTTCTTTATATCTTGATCTCTCAAATAGAAAATTAATTTAGTGGATCACATTTTTGAGATTCTAGTACTCCTTATCATAGTACTATCTGTATTATCAACTTTCATAGAGTTTGATAAAATTTGTGTAGATTGGTTGAATTGTGTTCATCGATTCACTCATGCAATGTCTTGTATCTCTTATCTTGATCCACATTTCTTGGAGATTTGTTGATTCTAGCAGACACTAGTTCATCATCATTAGAATTTATAGCTTCTACATTCTTCAAGAGTTATTCATCATCATGTTCCTATCATCAAGGGACATGGTCTTAAATCCTTCTAATTCTCTTCTTTTGGAGAGGATTTTTGTTCCCACTGGGTTTTTCCCTTTATTCCACTTAATGAGAGAATGCATTGTGCATGGGTACCTAACATGGCCTCTAGCTAGGATCCATTTCATTTCTATCTATTAAACTTTTTTGATCTCCCCAAGTATCACTTAAGGGGGGTGTTAGAGTCAATAATTTATTTGTTCACTATAATTAAGTGTATATCTAAAGGTTGACTAGGTTAGACAACTTATTGTCTAACTGAATGTGCAACCTTTTGGACCTCTATAGGTTACCAAGTTATTTAGTAAACCTCATGCAAACACTTTTTGACATTGGAAGACTTTCCATCTCACCTCAAAGGTCAATCAACATTTGGCACACAAGGTTGATGACTTGGTCATAAAGGTTGTTGGTTTACACACTCCAAGTGTTCCTAAGGTTGATACCTATAAGACACTTGTCTACTCTTTTCTATCACATCTTGGGGCACTTGTCAATTCACCTCATAGGTGGATTGTATCATCCTTTCCCATATAGGAAATCTTTGTACTCCCTTATCATTTGGGTCAACTAAATACAATCTATGCATTGTTGTTCATTATATTTTTATTTTATCTCCTAGATCTCCTAATTTGTTGTAGGAAGTTGAATGCTTCCTCAATGAGTATGCATGAAGCCATTATGTAGTCTCCTATGAGAAAGGTTGTTTGGGGGGAAGGAATAGGTCAATCTAATAGAAGCCACACCCTTATTCTTATACACTATGTTGTTGGTGATTATCAAAGGAATTGGGAGAAGCTAACTCTTGCACTCCACTTTGGGCACATTGTGCCAACTCACTACCACCGCCCTCCTATAGATTTAGAGACACAACAAAAGTAAAAACAAAAAATAGAGCAAAAACATATACACATAAAACTTTAGCTTTTATTCAGCTTCTCAAAAGGGATTACATTTTCCAGATTGTATATTTCAAATTACATTAAGATAGTGTTTTATAGAGGTTGTAGCCTCTTTCCATTGCATGTATTATGCATGCACTAGCTCTAGTTAACTAAAAGATAAAACTGAAACTCAAAGACTATTAATAGATATATGCATGAAAACATTAATTATCAAAAACCTTAATAACTATACATCAAAGAGAGAGCACTCAACATGGTGGTGAAAGCACATTCAACATGGTGAAACTCATGGTCAACATTGCATGCCATATTTTATGGTGGAATTAGATAGTTATACATCATTAGTTATCAACATACTCCCCCTTGATGTTGAGACTCACAATATGGTCTTGAAGTTTTGTAAACTAACCCTCAACAACTCAGTGTCCAAGATTACTATTGTAATCAGGGATGAAATGTTAAGATTAATGCAATAAAGCATATAAATCAAACCCTAATAAAAAATGAAACACAAATGAGCATAAAGACATAAGCATAAAACAATATTACCAAATATTCATGCCACCATTGATTCACCTCCATTGCACTTCTCCATTTTTCTTGAATATGATAATTTCCCTCAGATTTGAGTGTGCAATAATAAGCCTATGACAAGTGACTAGCAAAATATTGAAGATTGTTTTCTCACACTAGCAACATGTACTTGCATAATATGTCTAGATCATGAAAATGACAAGGGTAAGGTCTTTTATAGAAAAGATAAATTTGAATGAATGGTTGAGATTGGATGCTAATAAGATATCTTAATCAATGGACAAGATTGAAAGTTGTAGTATGAAATAGGGTTAGGGCTAAATTAGGGAAAATGATAAGGATGAGGGGTTGAGATTAAATTATGAGATAATTCAATCAATGGCTAGGATTAAATGAGATGTCAAAAGATAATTTATTTGTTGTGGAAGATAAGATTGGAACAAATAAAGAGATGATAGGAGAAATTAAATAATAATAAATATTTAATTTAGGTGGCCAATGAATAATTAAATAATTAAAATAAAGGAATCATTTTGAATTAAATAATTATTTAATTCAAATTCAAGAGAGTGGACCAAATTAAATAAATAAAATTTATTTAATTTTAGAAAGAAGAGGACTTAATTAGTGATTCAATTAAATAATTAAAATTATTTAATTATCAAAGACAAAAGGGGAAATGATGGAGAATTTAGAAATTGCTAGCCTGGGACAATTTTTATTGTCTACATTTTTCCCCTCTTTGATACAATGTAGTTTACCATGTTGTGTCAAATAAATCTAGTCAAAGCATGCCCCGGTGTAAAGAGGATGAGGAAGGATGATGAGGAGGGTTGTGGTATGCCCCATCAAGAGGACATGTGGGTTCAAAGAACACGAGTGTGCTCTCGAAATGGGTAAGAGGAAAATAGATAAGTGGCATAGAAGAAATCTTAGCATGGAGGATATGGATGTTAGTGGATACAACTTTAAAGATGCATATTTTTCCATACAAGACTCTGCACTAATCGTCATTGGGTAGTAAAACGACACAAATGGACAACAAACACCATGGTATGAAATAGACCAAGGTTTTCAAGGTCATCCATTTGTAAAATAGACAGTCGCAAACAAGGAATGTCCTAGCTCATACTAAGGGCCAATTTCCCCAGTCTTTTTGTCAAGATAATCCACAAACAACATTGAAAGAATAACAAAATAGGTCATGGGACGTCATCAAACCTCTAAATCCTTCATAGGACATCCTTGAGGTAGCTAGTAACATGACCAAGAGACAAAAAAGACCAGCAAAATAGACAAAATAGACTAGAAAAATCAATAGCCATTCAATGTGTTTTCCAATATTTGTTTTCCAAAGATTATTTGCATGATGGTTTGATAGTTTGAGGGTGCCTAAGGTTAGAAAGGACACATCCTGAAAAGAAAAATGACATTTTGATGAGGTTCAAGTCCAAGAAGGACACATCTTGGAGAGTACCAACGAGTGACGAGATTGACATTATTTTGGTAATTTGATTGATTTGGACTAGATGAGTGACTGGACTATGTTTTCTGAGTTTAACTTAATGATTGATTGGACTATAATGTTTATTGGATCATGATTTGATTGCAAACATTTCGATGATTGTCTTTTGTTCAAGTGTGAATATATTTTATGAAAGATGACTTTGTGTGAGGAGATTGAAATTGTCTGACTTATTTGACCAATGTGACCTAATGTTTGACGAGATGGACATTGTCTGACTTATTTGACTGATGTGACTATGTTTGACTTATTTGACTGGCATGATGAATGATGACTCATGATTTTGGGATTTTTGAGAGTTATTTGGATATTTTTTGTGTTTTTCAAATATTTTGATTTTTTTGGATTTTGAGGTTTATAATTTTTTTGGGATTTTTGACATTTTATGATTTTTTTCTTTTTGAAATTTTATGATTTTTTGGATTTTTGAAATGTTCTATTTTTTTTGCTTTTTGACATTTTATGATTTTTTTGGATTTTTGAAATTTTATGATTTTTTTTGGATTTTTGACATTTTATGATTTTTTTGGATTTTTGAAATTTTATGCATGTGAATGATGTCGAGGACAAACATGATTTTGACAAGGGAAAACCAAGATAGGTGATAGACATGAAAGGATGATAGGTCATAAAAGATAGGGGACATGAGACTGGAGGAATTGTCATATGATCTTTCAAGGACTATCGCATAGGAATAATATAAGTCTAGATAATGCTATGAAGGAAATGACATGATGTTTCATGATGAGTATATGACCAAAGGATAGACATGTCAAGAGGTTTCCCAAAGCATGATTTATGTTTTTACACCAATCGTTATCAAGATCAAAGGATGGAAAGGTCAATGCTTAGATGGATAAATGGAAATGTTATAAGGAAATGTCATGGGAAGAGTATGGGAGATAAGACAACTTTCCCCCCAAGTGTAATGGTCCACACAGATAATTGTCCTTACACATGACACATGTTTGCTAGGTTTTCATCATGGTACTTATCCAAAGCACCATAAAATGGTTTTCACGATTGGACAAAAATTTTCTCTTTACTATTTCCTTGAGTTTTTTTTTTTGGTGTTTTCGGATGGCCTTGATGCTTTCGCTGACCACTGAATGTCCTAAATCCACTGATGGTGCTAATGTAGAGACTGTTGCTATGATATGCCAATAATGAACTTTCTGAAGAAGCTTCCTTGTCATGATCATAGCACTTACATACAACTGATTGATGCCATTGTGGTGGGTATGTGCAGGATCATCATGGAAAAAACAGGCCCTTAAGTGGCAAAAAAATTTTAAAAAATTAGAGTTAGGAAACTTCACATAAAAAAATGAATAATTTATCTATATTATTTCAAAAATATGTAAGAATAGAATCTATGGAAAATTGAATTTAGTTTCTAAACTACTAGGTTTTTCTAAAAAAAATCTATTTGGTGAAAATTTGAAATATCAATGCAATAGTACTTAAATTTCAGGGAAAAAATATGAAGTAGGTGTTTGTCTTACCACCCTAACCACAATAAACTGATAATTATTTTTATAATATTTTAGATATAAGTAGAGGACTCATGTCCTGATGTGATGCATATTTTTTTATAATTTTTTCCAATTAAATAATTAATTATGAAATTTTTATTGCAACTTTTAAAAAAATAAAAAACTTGTCTGTCTGACCACCTTAACTTGGTCAAAACTTCATGAAATTAAATTTTTCTTTTTTAATCCTATAGTATGTGAAGCATAGAATGTGACACATGTTTTGGATTCAAAAAATGCGATACCGTTTGAAAGCTATAGATGTTTTTCAATCGGTCTATCAATCAAGACTTTAGTCGTAATTTGAATAGAAAATAAATAGTAATTACTTATTAAATTCAAAGTAAAGCATAATTTATATTGGTGGAAAGCTGAGAATCTTCTTTAAAAACCCTTTTCGTTTCATCAATTTTGGGTTAAAAAAGGTCATCAGCCACATACCCATCATATTGCCACTTTTTGGCGCATCATAATCCTACACATACCCTGGTCCTTTCTGATACTAGAGTTGGCCTTATCAAAATACACACATCGTGATAGAGTTCCACGAGGGTCCTTGTGATAAAAAGTTGTTACCAAGATGTGATGGATTTGTGACATGAAATTTTTGGACTTTAGGCAAGATGTAGGATTATGATGGATGATGGTAGATGTCGAAGGGTTGTTTGGACATTTGGATGAATCACTTTTTATTTTCCAAACTTGGGAGCATGGGTGACAGAGTTTGGAATTTTGATTGGGATAGCATTTGGAACCAACACTTTTGGATGTCTTGCTTGATGACCATTATGAAGGAGGTGGACATTTATTATATGTGGGAGTCCTCTTTTCTTGTGGCTCCATATTTTGATTGACTTTTGGAGTTGACGTATTTTCTTTGCTTGATTGATTTTTCTTTGGGAACCATTTTAACTTCATTTTTCCACTTCTATTTTTGTTTGATTCAATGGCCTTTGACATTTGATTTGTAAGAATTTTGTTTTTGTTTGTTCCAAATGGAAGGTTTAGGACATTGGGAATGGCAGTTTATGGTATGGACGAAAGGAGTGTTGGAAACAATCTTATGAAAAGGATTACTCATGGCCCCTCTTTTCATGCTTGTATTAGATAAAGTTTCCCCCAATATTGAGGAGGTACCACTAACATCATTAGATTCTCTGATTGAGGAATAGCCAAGACCTTGATGTTTACAATTTTCATGAAATTGTATTGGTTCTCAAATGCCTTGCTCGTATATTCCTAGTCCTTTTCCTTGATATTACATGTTCTGACATATTTTATTTGTGATGGGGTATTTTTCATTTCGGAAGCAAGATGCTAACCCATCATTCTATATGTTGAAACTGTTACGTGGAATCATCTCATCTTTGAGAAATCCTCCTCTGACAAAGATAGATGATCCTAGTTGATAAGATGTTGTAACTTCATTGACATGTTGGAAATATTTGGTCTGATTTTGTGACATGTCATATTCATATGATTCTACTGGTGCTTCCAAGTCGATGTTGAAGCTGTCTTTATGGTCATTGTCATAGAGTCTAGTGAATTTAGCTATAGCTTGATCGTTTGCAAATATGTCCCGAGTAGGAAACTCTTGTTTTAGAGGAAGATTATCTATGTGTCCCATTGAGGCCAGTGTTTCATTTTGGGAAATGGATGTGTTTGGCACTTGGACAGGATCAACTTCAAAGATTTGATCATGAATGGCATGAAGGTCGATGAGTGGATTTTTTGGGTTTCTTGATCAATGGTAGTGTCTTGGTCAAAGATGGGATTGTCTTGGATGGCATGACTAGGAATGGAATCAAGTATAGGTGTAAATTTTGGATGCCATTTTTATATAGAACTTCTTGAATGGATTTAAGGATGAGGTCATGGGATGGGCTACTTTGATCTTGATATGAAGGTGAAACTATGATGTCATGCCTTGGGTTTTCATCTTGACATGTATCCTCAAATTTAGGCAATGGAATGTGACTTTGGACAAGGATAAAATTTGCATGACTAAATGTATGTTGGGACAGAGTGGCTTGAAAAGGATTAGTGGATGAAGGACTAGGATAAGACGTGGATACCTAGAAGGGGTTAGTGGAGGAAAGACTATGATTGGACATGGAGACTTGGAAGGGATTAGTTGATGGTTGGTTTCCCTTGTCAAGGTTAGGATAATAAGTGGTTGTTTGTTGTGTATTAATGGCATGAATGAGGCTAAGGGACTCTTGATAGTGAGGGTAAATGGTTGAATGACTAGGAATTATGGATTGTTGGTAGGAAAGGAATTGGTATTTGGATTGGATGAATTATCTTTTGAAGTCTATGGATTGTTGGCATTGTCTATTATAGAGTAATTGATGTTCAATTTGACTAGCAAGCATATCAATGTGAATTGAGGACATGATTATGAAGTCTAGAGAATGAAAATAAAAAGGATAGGATGAAAATGAGGATTAGAAGTTTTACTTGAAGATAATGTTGATAACTTGACTTGGACACTAGTG
Organism: Sequoia sempervirens; assembly: GCA_007258455.2. Taxonomy (NCBI): domain Eukaryota; kingdom Viridiplantae; phylum Streptophyta; class Pinopsida; order Cupressales; family Cupressaceae; genus Sequoia; species Sequoia sempervirens. The sequence goes on from VDFB02129759.1 coordinate 100,318, forward strand.
GAATTTGGAAAATAAATGACTACATGACTAAAACTTTTAGTCACGTGACTAACACTAGTAGAATTTGACAAATAAATGACTAATTTGGTCATTTATAAGTGACTAATTTGGTCATTGGGTAAAATCACAACTAAATGACTAAATAAATGACTAGTGGTGAATTGCTAGTGGTGAATTTTCCTTGAGGTGAATTTGTCATGGTAGTGATTCCCATGGTGAATTGCTAGAGAAGAGAGTATTATTTTCTTAAAAATTAGTATGATGTGTTGTCCCTTTTTAATAAATATGTAATTGTCTTTTTATAGTCACCCCCACTTAAAAGAAAAAAGTGAAGATACTAGCTAATGTCTTTTAAAGGATTAATTTAAAGGGAATAGACATTATTTTAAAACTTTAGAACATGTCTAGATTTTGTTTTTCTTCTTCTATATTTACGACATAGATTTGGTGTATGCCACACATTTACAAGACATTTAATAAGAGACATCCCTCCTCTATCCTTTAATACCATTTCTAGCATGTGGGTCTCTCTTTGTTGATCATCTAGACTACGATATAGTTCAATAATGGAGTAGGTTCAATACTATGCAATATTGACTGTTAGGTTTCTATTCAAGCTTTTATCTTCCTCTAGACTTATGTTTGTTATGAATAAATGTAGTGCTTATAAGATTTTCCAACTTTCCCAAAAAAATCTAGGATTAATTATATTTACAAGAATATTCTCATTGGAAATATTCTAAGATTAATATCTTTTATCACATTTCTTATGGAAAACAATTAAAATTGATGTTTCTTCTCATCTTTTTGATGGCTCTCTCTCACATCTACTACTATAGCCATTAAAATTGTTTTTTTTTTCCATCTTTTCGATGGTTTTGAGTTGGATCTCTCATCTGCTGCTATAGCCGCGGTGTTGCACTCGGGATGCAGCTTCTTTTGGTGGGAAAGCTTACAATGTGTGTGGCAGGAAGTGGCCATTGTATTGGATTTTTAACGATGAGGATATGTAGAAAATATTATGCCCTAGTTTTTTTTTTCTTCAACTCGTGGGTCATCTGCAAGCAAACAGGTAATATTATTAAAAACCTAGATCTTTATGCAAAACAAATTCGTTCTAAAACAAATTGTTGTAAATTAATAGTCTATTTTCATTGTTTATCTCAATTGATTGATACAATTAGTGTTCTCAAACTAATTTTCCACCTACTAATGACAACTATTAAGTCATTCCTAATTATTTCATTATATGGTGGTGTGACTGCGAATACACAAGAAATTCAGTTATGGGAATAGTGAATTTAAATAAGAACCTTCAAATTTTTCACATTTGTTTTCAACTTTGTTTTTGATATCATAGTAGACAAGATGAAAAAGATTTGAAATTTTACATACAACATAGGTGAATGCATATGTGAATGTAAAGATAGAGATACCAAGAATTTATGGGTTTTTCCTCTACCAGGTGAGCCTTTATGCTGATATTTTTGTAAGTTCTTAACAAAATTTATTTGAAATGGCATTTTTAGTGCTATGACACAAGCATCATTATTTCTTGTTATATTCAAGATGCTAATTACTTTTATCAAAAATATTAGGATCTAGCTGTGATAGACATTGCATGTGCTTCCCTAAATTGGGAGATAAAACTTTGATTGTTCATCATGCTACAGCCAGGTATAGATATGCATGAGGCTATAATACAATTGAATCTATATTATTTGTTTTTAATCTGTACTTCTGACAATCTAATTGATTCCATCTTATTTCCTTCTCATAGCAGTGGTCAACCAAAACCAGACCAAGAGAATGTCTTAGCTCAAGCTCAACAACACATAGCTTTATAGGTAAGACTGGGGAATAATCTTTATAGTGATAAAATAGATTTAGATTCCTTTTCTATTGCGATTCTATGTCTCTTATTCATGTATGGTAAGAAAAGCATTCTTTTGGTATATCTGTAGAAGCTTGTATGTATCTATAAATGATGACTTGTGGCTATCAAGGTGGGATAGAGTCTTAAAAGGGCATTAGGTCTCAAAGGTGTTTTCCATCACAGAATCAAAGTGTCTAGAAATTATTTAGTGAAAGCTATATAAGGTGACTCAAAGGTTAGAAGTAGTCTTAAAGGTAGGGTTACTATTGTTGATGTTTGAGCAAGGTGGTTCCTACTATGTTCTCATAACAGTATAGTAAACTACCCCTCAATCTTTGCACATTCCACTTCATATCAATTTTTGTTGAGATTATGGATGCACAGTCCTTGAAGCTAAAGTCTTCGATGGAGGACCTTTGAACCAGGAAAGATAATCAACCACCCAGAAAGTGTTGCAACTATGGAATGCTTGATTAAAGATTCTATTGCTAAGATGAAAAAGATATGATATGATATTAATGAACAAAATGCCTGATTAAATAAGCAAGAAGTAAAACCTAATATGCATGAGATGTTGCCATGTGTCATGATCTAACAACATGTGACAACATGTGAACCCTATCTAAATGATCATTAAATGTTGAGATAAGTTCTAGAAGGACAACTCATCTTCTAGAAGGAATCTTATCTCTTACAAATAAGGAAGGGAATATTATCCCATTTATTAAATAATTTATCTAATATGTAACCTAGGACTTAATTAATTAAATGCAAGACTTAAGTTAACTTATGCTAGTGTAATAATTAATTAATTAATTACACCAACACCCCCCCATAAGTGCAACTTAGGGAGGAAAATGCAATGATTATGCAAGATGATGATGATTATGGGTCCCGGCTATGAGGCCATGTTAGGTACCCATGTACATGAAGATGCAGAGAATCTCCCACAATCAGAGAAAAGGGGGAAACCCAATGGGAACAAAACCCCTCTACAAAAAGGAGATGAAAAAGAAAAAAATGTGAGATAGGATGGGAAGGATGGAGGACTCCCAAATACCCCCCAAGTACACCATCCGTCACATTGATACAATACAATCAATGCCCCCCCATAGGAGGGAAAGAAAGAGACTATATAGCCCCCCTAGAAGATGATATCACCTGTAAAAAAGGTAAGTGTTTGAAGAGAGAACAAGATCCAATGTCGACAAACAACTTGTCTCCCTTTCATAAGAAACAAAACCAACTGCAAGTGGAGAGATGCTTCCCATTTCGGATAGGAATTGAAGGAAGGAAGGATAAAGGTGGATGCCGATGATGTCTCTGAATGTTGTTCAAATGTCTCTTGGCTTGATGATGAAGAGGCCACAATCAATGAAGAGAGTGACAAACCAGGACGATGCAGAAACCGATGCTAAAAAATATCCAAAGACTAAGATAAAATGAATAGGATGGATGTGATGGAGACTTGATAGCCCCCCCTGAATGAAGTGTCCTCGAAACTACTAAAGGAAGTTTGAAGAAAATCCAATGGTAGATGCTGAAGAAACTTCAAGTCCTGAATGGAATGACAAGGAAGAAGTCTTGGATATGAAATCTCTGAATAGAGGAGAGATACCTCCTCGAGAATGTTCTCCAAACCTGTAGAAGTAACCAAGTCAATGATGCCTAAAACAAAGCCATCTTGCAATGCCAAGTCTAAAAAAATTGAAAGTGTCCTAATGGATGATGATGGTGAAAGCCTTAATCAATGAATTTGGACAAGGAATCACAGATTGTGAAGGATACCAACTTTCTTTGATGAAGAAGAAGCACTGAAAGGAGCCTTGTCAACCTCTTCAGAAAGATCAAGGAAATCAACTTCCTACATAACAATATCATCATAGGGAACTTGATATGAAGAATGAAATTCTAAATCTTGACCAACGAGGAATGGTGGAGTATTTGAATCTCCATAGATCTCCCAAAGCTTAGTCCAAAGAATGTGAGGACAATCATAATGATCAATAGTACTCAGAAGATCACAATCAACTTGCATAGAAATGATCTCCAAAATAGTGTATCTGCAACAACTCCAAGCAAGCTCATGAATACCTTCACTCGGATGAGGAACTATATCAAATAGATGTGGCAACAAATCAAGTGAATGAAGATGGTGGCAGATCCCATCTCGCCATTGTGAATAGTTACCCTTGTGCAACATAGTCAAAGAAGGAGAGTAATATGCAAGCCCCATAATGAATTTTCAACACAAGAATACAAAGACACTGACCTTCAACAACAAATAAAGACTTCCAAATATGATTTACAATTGAAGTGATGCAACCTGGATCAAAAAATATTTTCCCAAGCTTCAAGATGTCCAGGTTATTGAACAAATGTACTAAACTGAAAAAATCAATGCAAGAGTACCTAGAGCTAAAAATGATTAGGGGTTCTATACTAATGAAAAAAGCTCTGAATCACCTTCCTGATGCCGCTGGAATCACTGAAATCTGATGAGTGGTTCCAAAGTTACAAGGCTTTATGTCCAAATTAGGGTTTTGTCTTTAGTTGGATGTAGAATTTTCTGCAAGAAAAATTTCATAGAATGGATGTCACCACTAGAAATTACATGGAATTACCTTTCCGACGGTATATCATTTTCCAAATTTTGATATCCTGGGTGAAAGTTGTGATCAAATGAAAAAATGCCTTGATTTGGCACTTAGCAAGCTAACTAGGAGCAAAAAATTGGCCCTTGGGCTTTAAAAAAATAGCCCTTGGTTGCTGATATGACCAGGGGTTAGGCACTGGCAAAAAAAAGAACATGCCACCCGAAGTGGTGGCGGGGTGGCAGAAAGCGGTGGCACCGCCGATGTAGAGAAACCCCTGGTACCGGTAACAAACCACGGGGCCTGGAAAAGAGTGACCGGCGTTGATGTGGCCCAAGAAGTCAGCGGGCTGAGAAATAAACTCCATCGGTGAAAGTGATGGTTGGCAGGAGCAGAAAGCATAGCTGGTGATGGAGGCTAGTAGTTAAAACATGGTAGCAAGGATTGTGATTGGTGGCATGGAAGACAGAGAGAAGACTATGCGGTCTGAAGAACGGTCAGTTGATGATGTGATGGGCCAGCAAATGATTGGAACTAGCAGCAATGACCGGTACAGCAACAACAGTGGAGCCCGACGATGGAGAATGGATGGGTACCGACAAATAGGTACCTGCCTTTGTCAAGTGACGAATGCAGCTAACAGTACTACGTGCCCTACAAACAAATAAATGCGACACAAAGTATGGTGGAACTGACAATATATATTTATATTTTTCAATATTGCTTTAATAGCATTTCAAAAATAATGAGAGCTGATTATATAATAAAATAGACCCTTATCAATTCCGTAGAAGAAAAAATTGTATGCCAACGGGAGAATAAAATAACAAGCCCGCAAAAATTAAAAAGATGCCGACTGCAAATATAATACTAGGTCGCCCGAAATATTTTTCGTAAAACTATAGGAAAATAGGATTTTTTCCAAATAATAAAAAATATTAGCCCGATTTTTCTGAAACGAAAAGTGGCCTATGTATAAAAAAAAATTTCCTCAGAGGACAACTGACCAGGATGATTTTTCACTGCAAATTGTACGGATAGTATGATTGATTTTGCAAACCCTTAAAAATACCTCTGAAGCTCCTGGGTTGATGTATTTGATTTTGATGAATGGGCAGGCGATCCTAGGGTTTCAAGGCCTTCTGAAGACAATGGCGAGCTCAAATCTAACTCAATCTATTTTAGAAATCAGCTTGGTCCCTGGGTGGAAACAAGTAGCCTTCAATGGAAACCTTCAACCTGCAAGAATCTCGCATACCAACTTTATTGATCGAGGGTTGATGTTTCACTAGAAAAGCTTTGATACCATGTTGAGATTATGGATACATAGTCCTTGAAGCTGCAGTCTTTGATGGAGGACCTTTGAACCAAGAAAGATAATCAACCACCCATAAAGTGTTGCAACTATGGAATGCTTGATTAAAGATTATACTGATAAGATGAAAAAGATATGATATGATATAAATGAACAAAATTCCCAATTAAATAGGCAAGAAGTAAAACCTAATATGCATGAGATGTTTCCATGTGTCATGATCTAACAACATGTGACAACATGTGAACCCTATCTAGATAATCATTAAATGTTGAGATAAGTTCTAGAAGGACAACTCATCTTCTAGAAGGAATCTTATCTCCTACAAATAAGGAAGGGAATATTATCCCATTTATTAAATGATTTATCTAATATGTAACCTAGGACTTAATTAATTAAATGCAAGACCTAAGTTAACTTATGCTAGTGTAATAATTAATTAATTAATTACACCAACAATTTTAAAGGACTATCCCTTCACACACAGTCCATTAATGACTGTCATAAACTTACTCATTTATATCTAATCTTTTCCACTTATGACTAATTTGTCAAGCCTAAACATAAATCCCTTGCATTTAGTTGATTGTCCTTTCAACCACATTCTGTCAAATATATCTTCAATAGGAAGTTGTTCCAAAACATTCAGAGAAAGTACAATTCAATTACTTACATATGCACTTGCATTAGGTCCTATTAGCATTTTTGAAGAACAGGGACATTATTTTTCCTCGTACTGAAGCCAAAATCAGTAACTTTTTTGGCATGAATTAAGGTGACTGTGAACTTTGATATGCTGCCTCTTAACAGATTCATGGTGAGTGTTCATTTATAGGAACACATACTCTAACGAATGACCCAACTCATGAGAATATTGATGTATGCTATCTAAATCTTTGCTTATAGACTATTGTAATCTTCAAAAATTCATATGCCCTGCTTGTAAGGTGATACGCTTTTAGGGTCATCATGTTGCTTGAGGTGAACCATTATTGTTTTGCTTGAAGTCTGCCCCTAAACGCTTTCCTTCATTAGTTGGAAATTCCCATCCTTCCTTGCCATTCTTGGACTATACTTTTGCATTAGAATGATACTTTTGACTATTTCTTTCCACATGCATTCATCTTGACTGTCCAAAATTTACAATCTCTTATCACTATTATTGAATCTTTTGCAATGTGACTGTCATCCTCTATCTCTTGATCACTAGCCTCATTATGCTTGATTGTCTGTGTGTAGAGTCTCCCCAAATTTGTCTTCATTGCATAGTGAACTGTTATTCTTGCTTATACCATCTGTAAATATGCCTCCTATGCTTTCAACCTCTTATATGTTGTCTCTTTCAATAGGTTGTCTTCCTTAATGATTGTTAAGATTGTCACTTGTTTGATGATTTCTTTTGTATGTATCTATAAAGGATGACTTGTGTCTATCAAGGTGGGATAGAGTCTTAAAAGGGAATTAGGTCTCAAAAGTGTTTTCCATCACAAAATAAAAGTGTCTAGAAATTGTTTTGTGAAAGCTATCTAAGGTGACTCAAAGGTTAGAAGTATTCTTAAAGGTAGGGTTACTATTGTTGATGTTTGAGCAAGGTGGTTCCTATGTTTTCATAACAGTATAGTAAACTACCCCTCAATCTATGCACATTCCACTCCATATAAAGTTTAAATCACTGTCCATTCACACACAGTCCATTTATGACTGTCATAAACTTATTCATTTATAACTAATCTTTTGTATTTATGACTAATTTGTGAAGCCTAAAAGTTTCCCTTGCATTTAGTTGACTATCCTTTCAACCACATTCTGTCAAATAGCTCTTCAATAGGAAGTTGTTCCAAAACATTTAGAGAAAGTGCAATTCAATTACTTACATATGCACTTGCATTAGGTCCTATTAGCATTTTTGAAGAACAGGGACATTACTTTTCCTCATACTGAAGCCAAAATCAGTAACTTTTTTGGCATGAATTAAGGTGACTGTGAAGTTTGATATGCTGCCTCTTAACAGATTCATGGTGAGTGTTCATTTATAGGAACACATACTCTAACGAATGACCCAACTTATGAGAATATTGATGTATGCTATTTGAATCTTTTCTTATAGACTATTGTAATCTTCAAAAATTCATATGCCCTACTTGTAAGGTGATTCATTTTTAGGGTCTTCATGTTGCTTGAGGTGAACCATTATTGCTTTGCTTGAAGTCTGCCCTTGAACCCTTTCCTTCGCTAGTTGGCAATGCCCATCCTTCCTTGCCATTCTTGGACTATACTTTTGCATTAGAATGATATTTTTGATTGTTTCTTTCCACATGCATTCATCTTGACTGTCCAAAATTTACAATCTCTTATCACTATTATTGAATCTTTTGCAATGTGACTGTCATCATCTATCTCTTGATCACTAGCCTCATTATGCTTGATTGTCTGTGTGTAGAGTCTCCCTAGATTTGTCTTCATTGCATAGTGAACTGTTATTCTTGCTTATACCAACTATAAATATTCCTCCTATGCTTTCAACCTCTTATATGTTGTCTCTTTCAATAGGTTGTCTTCCTTAATGACTGTTAAGATTGTCACTTGTTTGATGATTTCTTTTGTATGTATCCATAAATGATGACTTGTGGCTATCAAGGTGGGATAGAGTCTTAAAAGGGCATTAGGTCTCCATGGTGTTTTCCATCACAGAATCAAAGTGTCTAGAAATTGTTTTGTGAAAGCTATCTATGGTGACTCAAAGGTTAGAAGTAGTCTTAAAGGTAGGGTTACTATTGTTGATGTGTGAGCAAGGTGGTTCCTATGTTCTCATAAACGTATGGTAAACTGCCCTTCAATCTAGGCACATTCCACTTCATATCAATTTCAAAGGATTGTCCCTTCACACACAGTCCATTAATGACTGTCATAAACTTATTCATTTATAACTAATCTTTTGCATTTATGACTAATTTTGAATCCTAAAAATTTTCATTGCATTTAGTTGACTATCCTTTCAACCACATTCTGTCAAATAGCTCTTCAATAGGAAGTTGTTCCAAAACATTCAGAGAAAGTACAATTCAATTACTTACATATGCACTTGCATTAGGTCCTATTAGCATTTTTGAAGAACAGGGACATTACTTTTCCTTGTACTGAAGCCAAAATCAATAATTTTTTTTGGCATGAATTAAAGTGACTGTGAACTTTGATATGCTGCCTCTTAACAGATTCATGGTGAGTGTTCATTTCTAGGAACACATACTCTTACAAATGACCCAACTCATGAGAATATTGATGTATGCTATTTGAATCTTTGCTTATAGACTATTGTAATCTTCAAAAATTCATATGCCCTGCTTGTAAGGTGATACACTTTTAGGATCTTCATGTTGCTTGAGGTGAACCATTATTGCTTTGCTTGAAGTCTGCCCCTGAACCCTTTCCTTCGTTAGTTGGCAATGCCCATCCTTCCTTGCCATTCTTGGACTATACATTTGCATTAGAATGATATTTTTGACTATTTCTTTCCAAATGCATTCATCTTGACTATCCAAAATTTACAATCTCTTATCACTATTATTGAATCTTTTGCAATGTGGCTATCATCCTCTATCTCTTGATCACTAGCCTCATTATGCTTGATTGTCTGTGTGTAGAGTCTCCCCAGATTTGTCTTCATTGTATAGTGAACTATTATTCTTGCTTATACCATCTATAAATATTCCTCCTATGCTTTCAACCTCTTATATGTTGTCTCTTTCAATAGGTTGTCTTCCTTAATGACTGTTAAGATTGTCACTTGTTTGATGATTTCTTTTGTATGTATCTATAAATGATGACTTGTGGCTATCAAGGTGGGATAGAGTCTTAAAAGGGAATTAGGTCTCCATGGTGTTTTCCATCACAGAATCAAAGTGTCTAGAAATTGTTTTGTGAAAGCTATCTAAGGTGACTCAAAGGTTAGAAGTAGTCTTAAAGGTAGGGTTACTATTGTTGATGTGTGAGCAAGGTGGTTCCTATGTTCTCATAAACGTATGGTAAACTGCCCTTCAATCTAGGCACATTCCACTTCATATCAATTTCAAAGGATTGTCCCTTCACACACAGTCCATTAATGACTGTCATAAACTTATTCATTTATAACTAATCTTTTGCATTTATGACTAATTTTTGAATCCTAAAATTTTTCATTGCATTTAGTTGACTATCCTTTCAACCACATTCTGTCAAATAGCTCTTCAATAGGAAGTTGTTCCAAAACATTCAGAGAAAGTACAATTCAATTACTTATATATGCACTTGCATTAGGTCCTATTAGCATTTTTGAAGAACAGGGACATTACTTTTCCTCGTACTGAAGCCAAAATCAGTAATTTTTTGGCATGAATTAAGGTGACTGTGAACTTTGATATGCTGCCTCTTAACAGATTCATGGTGAGTGTTCATTTCTAGGAACACATACTCTTACAAATGACCCAACTCATGAGAATATTGATGTATGCTATTTGAATCTTTGCTTATAGACTATTGTAATCTTCAAAAATTCATATGCCCTGCTTGTAAGGTGATACACTTTTAGGGTCTTCATGTTGCTTGAGGTGAACCATTATTGCTTTGCTTGAAGTCTGCCCCTGAACCCTTTCCTTCGTTAGTTGGCAATGCCCATCCTTCCTTGCCATTCTTGGACTATACTTTTCCATTAGAATGATATTTTTGACTGTTTCTTTCCACATGAATTCATCTTGACTATCCAAACTTTATAATCTGTTTTCACTATTATTGAATCTTTTGCAATGTGACTGTCATCCTCTATCTCTTGATCACTAGCCTCATTATGCTTGATTGTCTGTGTGTAGAGTCTCCCCAGATTTGTCTTCATTGCATAGTGATCTGTTATTCTTTCTTATGCCATCTATAAATATGCCTCCTATGCTTTCAACCTCTTATATGTTCTCTCTTTCAATAGGTTGTCTTCCTTAATGACTATTAAGACTATCACTTGTTTGATGATTTCTTTTGTATGTATCTATAAATGATGACTTATTCTTATCAAGGTGGAATAGAGTCTTAAAAGGGAATTAGGTCTCCAAGGTGCTTTCCATCATAGAATCAAAGTGTCTAGAAAGTGTATTCTCCAGTCACTAAGACAAAATCACCCCTTTTGCCAATGAAATCCTTTTTAAGTTTGACCTTTGAGTTTCTCACCGAAACATATCCTTCATTTGCTATCACCAAGATAGATGAAAATCAGGGAGAGGTTATGTAGAACACTTTATATTCCTCAAGATGTTCCTTTTGTTGTATGTATCAGTTAGACATATATAATGTCGGGGAGACATCTCATAGACCACAATAAGTTTCACGAAAAACCCTGTTGTTAACATGTCGATGTGACCAATCGCTCTAGGGGAAATATCATATCGAATGCCCTTTTGTCACATCGAGAGCACTTTTTTTTATATTTGTTCTAGTTGCCAAGATATGAGAGCTTTCCTTACTGAGATATGCCCAACATTCACCTTTTCCAAGACCACATACAATCAGGGAGACGCTATGCTGATCACTTTAAGTTTCACCAAAAATCCATAAGATACACTCTGGTCGCTGAGACATAAGATTTTTCATGCTGATGAGTCCAAAATGTTTTATGTGCTTTGCTAAGACAAACCGATATCGAGAAGACCTCTATTAGAATTCCTTGAGTCATATTGAAAGCTCATCATACATTCAAGTTGCCAAAAGCTGCTCACTAGAAATTGTCAGCAAGACCCAACAAGTTCGCCATGACTATATATCAATATTATCATGTCTGACTGAAACAACCCTTGTTCGCATAGTTGATAAGACAATTCAAACTTAGTAAGACATTCTCCTGACATACCTTTGGTTTGGCTAAAAAGAAACATTGCGAGCCAATCAGTAAGACATATGAAGTTTGCTATAACATTATACCGATGTGAAGTTTGACACCAATAGGCATCCTCATCTACCAGTTAGCAAGACACAAACCATCTCACCGTGATGCTTCATCAAAGCCTCTAACTCCTACCGATATGAATCCTCCAAACGTGGGTCAGTGTGACATGATATAATCGATAAAACAATACATCGAAGACCCCTAGCTCGTGCCGAAAACCACCTATAGATGAAATCAATTCTCTATGACACAAATAAGTCTTGCCAATAGGCAAAACAAACTCATGTAGGAAATGCAACATGGATTGGGGAGAAACAAATGGACACATGCCGATATGAACTAGAAAGAAATGAAACACATGACCCAATGGAAACAAGGGGTAAAAATATGCAAAGGGTGAGCAGAAAGATATAAACAAAAACCCTAGTGCCTTTGATAAGGATTCATATGGAGACTTAGGGTTATGGAAAACTTATGAAAATTCTCAAAATTACAGTCCCATCAGTCCTTTCAACTACATTCTGTCAAATATCTCTTCATTAGGAAATTGTTCCAAAACATTCAGAAAAAGTACAATTCAATTACTTACATATGCACTTGCATTAGGTCCTATTAGCATTTTTGAAGAATAGGGACATTACTTTTCCTCGTACTAAAGCCAAAATCAGTAAATTTTTTGGCATGAATTAAGGTGACTGTGAACTTTGATATGCTACCTCTTAACAGATTCATGGTGAGTGTTCATTTCAAGGAACACATACTCTAACAAATGACCCAACTCATGAGAATGTTGATGTATGCTATCTGAATCTTTTCTTATAGACTATTGTAATCTTCAAAAATTCATATGCCCTTCTTGTAAGGTGATACGCTTTTAGGGTCTTCATGTTGCTTGAGGTGAACCATTATTGCTTTGGTTGAAGTCTGCCCCTGAACCCTTTCCTTTGTTAGTTGGCAATGCCCATCTATATGTCAACTCCTCTCAACTTGATGAATAATTTTTTGCATAATCCAAAAAACATGAAATTCAATTCAAAGAACCTTGGCCAATGTCATTTTTTCAGAGAGATTAGGAAATAGGACATAACAATCATGCTTTGATGTTTAAGAAACATCATAGAAAACACTTACCTATAGCTTTTATTGATATGCTTCAAATGAATCCATGCTCTACAATGACCACAGGAAAACACACTTTAAAATAATGGCAATCATATACTGGCTATATCTATAAATAATTGAATTCAATTTTTCTTTACTATTTAAAGTCAGAAATTTGTGATAAGCAATAGTTTTGGATTTATCCTCTCAATCAAAATGTATGAAAGCATATTCACATTTGCTACCAAAAACAAACTCTTTAAGTGTAAATAAAAATTCTCAGAATGAACACTGAAAATAGACCCCATGAATCAAATATTGAATTTTGGTGGCTGAAAATTATGCCATGTTTCATGCAAGCATAAAAAAAACATGAACTGAAAAATGGTGATGGAAAAAATTTACTACCTTGAGAAGTTACGATGAAGCTTTTCCAATGCCAAGTTTTCCAACTTCCAAGATGTGTCCATGATATTGCTAATGTACCTGATAATTCCATTTGACTTTGCTTCTGCTCCATTTGTAAGTCTACTTGCATTCTTTGGAGGCAATCCTCAAGTTTTTGCACTTTTGTCTCAAAGAATTGGTTTTTTTCTCTTCTTCTTTAATTTGAACCATGGCTTGCTCTAGTGCTACTTTCTTTTCTTCAAAATATTCTTTGATTTCAATTGTTTCTTTTTTATGTTTTTTAATTTCTCTTTGAACCAAGGCTAAGGCATAATCTTTTTGTGTAATTATTCCTTCAATATCTATTCTCTGCCCTTCCTACTCCTTCATAATACTGCTCATGGAATTTCCCCTATCATTGATATCATCCTCAAGCATCAATTTCTCTTTCCTTTTTTCTTCCAAAACTCTTAAGGCTACATCTACACAGTGTCTATTTTCTTCAATAGATTCCTCCAACAAACTAACTTTCCTTTTCAATTCATCTTGTTCTCTCTTTGCTGAATCTAAATCCTTTTTTTCCATTAGAAGCATTTCAATATAAAATGTATTTCCTTTTAGCTCTTTACATTCTTCCAACATATTCTGAAACAAACCATGTAGTTCTTTATATTCATTTCCCTTCTAGTCAAGCACATTCTCCATTGTTGCTATCTTCTACCTCTGAATTTCCTTTTCCATTAAGACTAAACTCATACCCCTATCTTTATCATGGATCATTTTGTTATGTGAATGCTTCTGCTTTCTAAGCTACACATTCCTTCAATGCCATATCTAAGGAAATTGATATCTCCATGATAACCTCTTCAAAAAAAATTCTTAGTATGTCTATTTCGTTCCTGTTTTTCTCTTCTATTTCTTCCCTATCATTTTCCAACACTACTATTTGACTCAGTAAGTAGGATTCTCTTGATGACTTATCTAGCTCTTTATTGTTATATAATGCTTTGAATTCCCTTTCTTTCCTTGTATGCAGCTCTGTCATTCTTCTATCCTCAGCTTGCAATTCATCCTGTAAATTAGAAACCATTCCAAAGTTCTTGTTTTCAAACCTTCTTGAGAGGATCAATTTTTCATTCTCTTTCATAACTTCATCCCATTTTCTAGTCATGTCATTCAACACTTTTCTTAAAACACACATCTCACTATCATTTCCTTTCTCCCTCAAAATGTCCCGCTTAAGCCTATAAATCTCTTCTATATTTTTAGCTAGATCATGTTCCTTATCCCTTCTTGTTGCTGCTACAACCCTTAAATAATGGGATATTAATTGCTCTTTTGAAATCATTTTCAATGGTGCTTCCAAAATGATATATGATGTATCTTCTTAGATACTATTTTATAAATAAGGTTCTCCATTCAAACAACCTTCACAAAATTTTTCATCTCATAAATTTTCATATTTCCATTCATGTTTCCATTGTTAGCTATTTGTGACAAAGAAGGTATACTACAATGGCTCGTTTTGGTAATATATACCTTAGAAGTTCCAATTTGCAATCTCATAATAGGCATATGGAAGACTTATAAATGTTTATTTCAAGATTGCTTTTTCTTTTACTATATATCTGAATGATAATCTTCATTTATGTAGCGATTAATACTATGATTTATCTAGGTCCTTGTTTCATTATTTCCTATGGCATTTTTATTATTTGAGCCATTTTGTTAAAGACTAGATCTCTGGAAATAGTGGCCTACACTGGACAACCTACTCATCATGTATCTCACAAGCAATAGGCCTCATATAAATATTATTTACTTCTTATCATCTCTCAAGAAAAAATATAAGACAAGTCAAGACTCAAAAGAAATGAATGTAAGTAAGCTAGAAGCCTAGAACCATACCCAGTGTTCTCATCATGAAAAAAATAGATCAAGTAACCATCATCTTCTACAAGGTCTAACCCATAATCCCTGGGTACAAATATTGCGTTAGAACCAAATCTTCTAGGTCCAAAGTCAAAAACCCCTAGCACATTGCCTTCAACTTCAATCTATGACTTCCCAACCTCAGGTTCTGCTTGAAGATCAAAATTTACAAGTCCTTTTACCTTAGCTATTGAATCTAGTGTAGTACCATACACATAACATTGCTTTCTGCACCCATGTTAATCATAAAGCAGAATTAGATATTTCCCAATCAACATGGTATCCTTGGTTATATGATCCACACGCATTGTTTATGAGGGAGAGAATGGAGGAAAAATCATAAATATAGTGTTCTAGGAAAGAGTGTACATATTATCTCTTAGAATTTTCTTACCTTCCAATATACTTTTCATTATTCCTTGGAAAATCTACTGCAGACTCTGATAGTTTCTTTTGTGAAGCCTCCCCACTCTTTAAATTGAAATGCATGTCATATCTGATCACCAAAGTCAAAAAGATAATACATTATGACTTATCCTTTTTTAATGCATAGGTTAATAAGTGAAGCACAAAAGAAAAGGTTATATTGAATGGTTCACATACAGCTCATTCTGGAATTTTTTAATTTTTTTTCTTTGATGGGTCCACCCACCAATTCCAGGTCCAAGTCAACCAATCGACAAGTGTAAAGGACAACTTCATCACCCTCCTCCCATGCATTGGCTAATATTTGGTACACAATACCCAAAGGAAAGACATATAAGACTCCTAAGAGATATCTCAGGTTGGCCTCAGAATGATTGACCAACCTATGTAGAATAAAACTAACAGCAGACAATTCTCCTCAATTGTGAGCAAAGCACCATGCAAATATCAATAGGAACTTATCCAATTTTTGTTCTAATGGAGAAAATGTAAGTATATAAAATATAATATTAAACAATGCAAGAAAATATGCATCTAGAAGGAAGCCAAAGACAACATGAACGATGAGCTATCGACACAAGGAAAGACTAAAATATGAAGCTTGTTTCTCAACATTACCATTATGAAATATAAAGTAGTTTGGTAGCTCAAACCATCTCATTTGAAGATCATTTATGGCATATCGGGGTAGTATACCAAAACGAGCCATTGTTTGCATTCATTCATATAAGGCTCTCCATTCATGTTTCCATTCTTAGCTATTTGTGATAGAGAAGGTATGAATGAAATCCCATTTGAATTATCATTGCATGGTGTCATGAAGTAACTACAAGAGGAATATGGCCTTGTTCTTTGTTTTGGATTCTTGAGTGTTTGAACCAAGAGCCATGATGTGTATTTAAGGGAAATAGTGAAAGAATTTGATCTTTGTTGATATTGAGAGAAATATAGTTGAATTAAGTGTGTAAAAGGAAGGAAAGTTGAAGGTTTTGTGAGATGTGTTTTGAATCCTCCTAACTCTCCATCACTGATGAAACCTAAACTTTTGATGTCCTGGATGTAACATTGGATGGTGTTTATGATGGAATGGCTATTCCCTTGTGGGGGAATTTAGCTCTTTTCCCATTTGAAGGAGCAGTATTCTTCTTAGTGAATTTTTCTTTTTGCTCTTGTTTTTGAGAATCCATCAAGGCATGGTTAGATGCCACCTCATTTTCCTCTATTTCTTTGACACCCTTATTGTCTGAGTGTGTTGATTCTGGACTATGTCTTTGTTGGCATGGGAATGAAATTTTATTGTTGTTGATGTTTGTTATTCTCGTGGATAGGTATTGAAGCACTTTCATGGGCAATAAAGCTTGTTTGGATAGGACTTGGATACTTTTGAAAAGGTGGGAAAGGAATTTAGAGTTTGCTGCAACAAATTTGAAGTCAATGAAGCCCTCTGTAGTGAATTTAGAGGTAATTTGAAACCCTCATTGCTGAAAGTAAGTTGATAGGAAAAATAGGCATATTCCATTCTCAATAGGTAAAATTCAAATGAATGTAAGATACATCTCAGAACAATGACTCATTATATCCTCTTCTTTCTATTATGGTCTCTACTAAAATTGACTACTTTCAACAATGTTTTGGAATCTCTATTTTTAGATTTATGTTTTTTCTTTAAATCAAAGGCTAAATTAATACTGGAATGCACAATATTACAAATGGATCAGCATCAAAGGTTGACTACTAATCAATATCATGCATATGATGAGAGAGTAGTTGATGAGAGGGAAATTGACAAATATCCATGTCCATGTAAAAATTGTCTTGGTGGAAAGGTGAAAAAAAGAAATATGATTTATCGACATATGATAAGATATGGGCATAGTGGTGTAAGCCCTTGGGCTTACAATTATTATGAAGATATGATAGAATTGCAGACTGTGAGAGATGAAGAGGAAATAGACATAGATGAAGTGGCACCAAACATAGATGAACAGACAAAAATGTTTGACGAAGGGTTTGAAGTTGATAGAATGTTGAATGAGGGTCTAAACGATGATTGGGCCAAGTCAATGGAGGATGCTTTAAACCCTGTGTATGCTAATTGCAAGTTAAGTCATTTGGCAACAATCCTTCAAATTCTTAACTTGCAAGTGGTACATGGCTAGACAAATGAGATTGTAGATCAGTTATTGGCATTATTAAGTTCATTGTTACTAGCTGACTCCACATTGCCAACAAAATGAAGTCAATGTAAAAAGAAAATCAGTAAGCTTGGCTTGGGGTATGAAAACATCCACACATGTGTGAATGATTGTGTTATATTTTTCAAAAATCTTGCAAATGAGAGTGAATGTCCGAAATGTCATGAAGTGAGGTATAGACAAGGGTTGAAATCAGTTGTGGTTCCTAGAAAGGTTCTTTTCCACTTTCTGATAATCCCATGATTACTCCAAATGTATAGGTGCAGAGACATTGTTGAACTTATGTAGTGGCATGCCAAAAATAAGAGCACTAATGGAAAACAACGACATGTGCCTGATTCTAAGACGTGGATGGAATTTGATAACAGATGGCCTGATTTTTCTCAAGATCCTCATAATATAAGGTTGGGTTTGGCTCTAGATGGGGTGAACCCATTCTTAGATCAAAGTACTAAATGGTCAACTTGGCCAATGTTTCTAATAAATTATAACTTGCCTCCATGGTTAGCAACTAAACCATTTTTCTTAATGTTATCATTGATTATACTAGGAAAGAAAAGTGTGACTTCAGATACAATAGATGCTTATCTAGAGCCATTATATGATGAGCTAATGGAATTGTGGAAAGGAATTGAAGTAAGTAAATCTTTAAGGGATGGTCATTCAATAAAATTCACTTTAAGATCTTCCTTAATGTTTACTATTCATGATCTTCCTGCAAATGGCACATTGTCTAGTCTCTCTGTTCATGGATACCATGGATGTCTAGCTTGCAACTTTAAGGATTCTGTGAGGCACTCAAGAAGTTTGCGTAAGTGTATTTATTGTGGACATCATGCTTACCTTAAAATGGATCATCCATATCATCAACAAAAAACATGTTTTAATGGTCAAGAAGAGAATCGTGAAGCACCATTGCTAATAATAGGTGATTACATTGTTGTGAATGGAAAAAAAAGAATGTCATTTATTGAAAATGATGGGATTGCTGGCAGTAGATATGATCCATGTAATGAAAGTGGTGTAAATGGTTGTGCATATTGTATAAGTTGCCATACTTTAAGGATATATCCATTAGGCATACTGTTGACTTTATGCATACTGAGAAAAATATAGCTTATGCTATTATAGAAACTCTTTTTGGTGCTTTTGATACTAATTCATCACGTGAAGACTTTCAAGAAATAAAGATTCACCGAAATATTTGGTTTGAACAATATGATAATAAAAAATATAAAAACCTAGTGCTCCTTATGTCTGGACAAAGGAACAATGTGCACAATTCTTACATTTGATGTCTCAAACTCGCTTCCCCACTAGATATGTAAGTAGCAGCATCAGAAGCCAAACTAGCATTAATAGCTTAAGAGGCCTCAAGACCCATGACTATCATGTCATAATAGAGAATATTTTACCTATTGTGGTAAATATATTGAGTTTGGCAAAGGGGCCAAGATTGTAAATTATAAGGTTGGGCCTAATATTAAAGAGAATGAGCTTACATGTATTAGATCCTTCGAACTTTGATAGTTTGAGGGAGGAGGTTGTTGAAGTCCTTTGTCTCTTGGAAGGAGAATTTCCATCAACAATCTTTAACATTTCTATGCATCTTTTGATACATCTACAATATGAACTAGAGCATTGTGGCCCAGTAAGAATGAGATGGATGTATCCTATAGAATGATATATGAAGGTTTTGAAAACAATTGTTCATACTAGGGAAAAACCAGAAGGAAACATGTCTGAGGGATATTCAATGCAAGAGGCCATGGAATTTTGCACAAAATATATGAAGGATTTTAAAAATTTCAATCGACATGTATGGGATGATGATGAAGATGAGAGAGTTGCAGGTGAAGTATTAGAAGGCAATGGATGTTGCTTCAAGCTATCATATCAAGAAAGAAGTGCAATACATGCCTTTATTCTTCAAAACACATCTTCGTTCGATAAGTGGCGTAGGTAAAAAAAATTACACAATAATTTATTTACTCAATTGCATTTACACATTTATGTTATTAATCTTACTATTTGTACATAATTATTCTATGTAGAAAACATGAAGAAAAGAATCAAGCTTGGATGCAACATCGACCTCAAAAGTGCAGATGTCATGATTTGATTAGAGGTGATTTTAGTCCAAAATTTGAAGAATGGATTGCTAATGCAATCGGTGATACAAAAGAAGAAGGTCAAGATATAACAACAGAGGAAAGTGAGCTTTCACAACCTCCACACTTATGGGCTATACATTTTAGTGGAATGTGGGCCTATGGTAGTCATTTAAGAGTGGAAGAAAAAGACAAAGGAAAGACAAATTGTGATTGTGTTGTTAGTGCTGAATTTCTTCATGAAATTGAGAAGAAATTTTATGTTGGATTCATCCAAGAAATTATTCAAGTGGATTTTGGTGAAAATAGTCCTATATTATTAAAATGTAAGTGGATCTGACCATCTGCAATGCAATTTGATGAGTATGGATTTGTACATGCAAATACACGACAATTTTTTTCAGAGATAGATGAGCCGTATGTTTCCCCTCTTCAAATTAACCAATATTTTCTAATTGATGATGTAAGAAGCCCAGGTTGGTCATATGTCATTCAAATAGAGTCTCGTTCGAAATGGAAATTCATGGAAGTTGTTGATGGAATGCTTGATGGGAAATATGTTAATTTACAAGAAACATTTGAAGAAGTGGATGAAGACAATGAGGGACTGTTTGAAGAAGAGATTTTGACTAGCAATGAAGAAATTGGAAGAGAGAATGTATTGCATGTCACAAATGAGGATGAGGAAGAAAATCAAGTAGATGCAGACATGAGTGATCAGGATTCTGATCTTGCTGGCAATGTAGATGATTATTGGTGAGCCCCATTTTATGACCTTTTATTTAAGATTTTTATGTTGTTTTAAGAATGTTTTATGTTTTAAGGACATGGACCTTCAGACTAAAACCTATTTCAAAGAATTAATGTCAAAAAAATTTGCTATATGAATGCAATATGAATTTGTTTTCATATAAAAATGAGGATGCAATATGAATATGTTTTCATATATGAATGCAATATGAATATGTTTTCATATATAAATGTTGTTAGGGTTAGAGATGGTAGATATCTAACAATTAAATACATATTTTAATCAATAAATAGAGAAACTAAAACACATATAGAATAAATCATAACACAGATAATTTAATGTGGTTCACCCAATCCGAGCTGCATCCACCAAACCACAGCCATCCAATACTTTTGTTATCCAGTGTAAAACCTATTACAATCTTGTGAATAATCATGTTTTTCATCATACTGACATACCCATCTGAACCCCTTTTGTCAAGCTTAGAAGCTTCTAGATTTTTGGGTTCTACAAAATTGGTTTTTTCCTTTTTCATTGATTTTTCCCTTTTTCGGTGATCACATGAAAAAGTATACCATGGGCTATACAGTATAGCATGATCAGTCACCACATACCAATAATATCCCACTTGGAGACTGATCAGGCTCCATACCAGCACAATCTTCCACTTAGAGATTGATCCTGGATGACACTGCTACAATTACAGCTCCCACTGGAAATAAGTACCTTGGACCCTACTGCTCTGTTATACTTGAATTCAACCTTGAAGACCAACTGAAGCTGAAGAGGAGCTCAACTTCTCCCTTGTCACTGCCTTTGTAAACATATCCAATAGATTGACATCTGTATGTATCTTGTCTAGCTTGACCTGTCCATCCTCCAACACTGACCGAATGAAATGATATCTCAACTGTATGTGTTTTGTTTTAGAATGCAAAGCATAATTCTTTGCAATATGCATAGCACTCTAACTTTCTATAAATAAGTAATTTCCAGCCTGTTGTTTTCCCAACTCATCCATGAAAAGTTGCAGCCATATCATCTCCTTTGCCGCCTTTGTTGCAGCAACATACTCTGCCTCTGTGGTGGATAAAGCAACCACCTTTAGTTGAGAAATCCAACTCACTGTTGTCCCACCAACTATAAATACATAACTGTGGTACTCCGCCTGGTATCTATATCCCCTGCTAAATCTAAGTCAACATAGCCTTTTAAATCAATATTAGAGCCCCCAAAACATAAACAATTATTGGATGTACCTCTCAAATACCTGAGAATCCATTTTACCGCATTCCAATGCTCAACTTCGGGATGACTCAAATACCTGCTAACAACTCCTATAGGATGTGCAATATCCGGTCTCGTGCATACCATGGCATACATCAAACTACCTACAGCTGAAGCATATGGTACCTTGGACATTTTTTATTCCTCCTCTTGTGTCTTTGGACACATATCCTTAGTCAATTTGACATTACTAGGCAAAGGTGTGCTGACAGCTTTTGCATTCTCCATATGAAATCTCTGCAACAACTTTTCAACATAATTAGCCTAAGATAAAAACAATTTTCTATTTTTCCTATCTCTACAAATTTTCATACCAAGGATTTGTTTTGCTGCCCCCAAATCCTTCATAGCAAAAGATTTTGCTAACTGTTATTTTAGCTCACTTATGTGATCCATGTTAGACCCAACTACAAGCATGTCGTCAACATATAAACATAAAATAATGTAGCTATTATTATCCAACCTCTTAAAATAAACATAATGGTCGGAATTACACCAGCTGTAGCCTTGCTCACCCATAAAACTATCAAATTTCAAGTACCATTGTCGAGGTGCTTGCTTCAAGCCCTATAAATTTTTCTTCAATCTGCACACTAGTTTCTCCTTACCTTTGACCTCAAATCCTTGTGGTTGTTCCATATATATTTCCTCTTCCAAATCACCATGGAAAAAGGCTGTTTTAACATCAAGTTGTTCTAAATGCAAATCTTCAATAGCCACAATACTTAAAACAATAGGAATAGAAGTCATTTTAACAACAAGAGAAAAAATCTCGTCAAATCAATACCCTTTTTCTGTGCAAATCCCTTTACAACTAATCTGGCTTTAAATATTTTCTTACCTCCATCCTCCTCTTTTAGCCTATAAATCCATTTGTTTGGTAAGGCCTTTTTACTGGCAGGCAACTTGCATAATTCCCAGGTCTTGTTTTTCAGCAAGGAGTCCATTTCTTCTTCCATTCCATGCTCCCACTAAACCTTGGTATCCACCTACATAGCTTCATCATAATATTCTGGTTCACCAGCATCAGTTAACAAAATAGTATACAAAGAGGAAGAGAATCTTTCTAGAGGTCTACTTAACCTTGAAGATCATCTAACAGGAATTTGTGGTATTTGTTATTGTTGTTGTTGCCTAGCATGAGGAACCACTGAAACATCATTGTTTGGAATATCATCCAACACTACATAATCATTTTCTTTCTTCTCATGCTGCAGCAACATATCTTTGTACAACACTTTCTCATTGAATATGACATCTCTGCTTCTCACAATTTTTTGATTTTCAAAATCCCAAAGCCTATAACCAAATTCATCAATTCCATATCCAACAAATACACATTTCTTTTGATTTTGCATCAAGCTTGGTTCTATTTTCAGAATCTACATGTGCAAATGCTTCACAACCGAAGGTTGTGAGAAAAGAATAACTCACCTTCTTACCTTTCCATGCTTCCTCTGGAATACCACAACCCAAAGGATTAGAGGGACCTCTATAATTAAATAAACAATAGTGTTTACAGTCTCTTCCCACATTTTTAAAGGCAACCCAACATGCAATCTCATAGTCCGTGCACGCTCCATTATTGTTCTATTCATGCGCTCATCTACTCCATTTTCCTATGGAGTTCTTGGAACCATTTTCTGCCTACAAATACCATTAGAGGAACAATAATCTTCAAACTCTTTACTGCAATACTCACCACCATTATCAGATCTGAGACATTTTAACCTTTTTCCCATCTCATTCTCAACCAAGCTTCTCCATTTTTTAAAAGTTTCAAATACATCAGATTTCTTCCTAATGAAATAAATCCATACCTTCCTAGTTGCATCATCAATGAATGTAACATAATACAGAGAGCCACCAAGAGAAGATACCTGAGCTGGTCCCCATACATCTGTATGCACAAGCTCCAATTTATCATTTTTCTTTTGCTTCCCATCCTTGAGAAAACTAACTCTCTTTTGTTTTCCATACAAAAATTTCACAGAAATCCATGTTAACACATTTTAGACCTAGTAAAAAATTATTTGAATGAAGTACTTTCATACCTTTTGCACTATATGCCCAAGTCTATTATGCCACAGTGCTGATTCAGAGTCCACAACAACTGTATGATCTTTTACTTGCTAAACTGCAGCAACTGTTCCTAAGAATTGACCTTTTTCTATAACAATTAAAGTAGAAGGAACAATATGACCTGTACAAAGATATAAGGTGACTACTTTCACACCTTTTGCTACCACTAAGGCACCCTTTGTGACCCTCCAGTTTTTATCACTAAAAGTAACAACACAACCTTCATCATCTAGTTTCCCTACTGAAATTAAATTTCTACTTAACTTTGGAACATGCCTTACCTCACGTAGTAGCCAATGATTCCCATTCTGCAACTTAATCTTGATTTTTCCCTTTCCAACAATCTGATAGGGTTCGTTCTCTCCTAAATAAATCAGCCTAAAATCCCCTTGGACATAATCAAGAAAATAACTTCTATGGGAGGTAGCATGAAATGAAGCCCCTTGAATCTAACACCCAAGAATCATCAGCATTATCAAGGGAAAGAATCAAAGCATCCTCATCAGATTTATTACTTACCACATTTGCCTCTTTACTTCCTTCCTTTTTGTCTCCTTTATTTTTTGAGACCAGCAATCTTTCTTCAAATGACCCGGCTTACCACAGTACCAACAATCCCTCTTGTCTCTAGATTGGGACTTTCTATCCTTTGATTTTCCTCATGACTTCCCATGATTTCCAGAATTGTTTCCTCTCTCCTTTGTTCTACCCCTGCTTTCTGCATTCAAAACACTACCTGATGTGGATGTTCCACCTGAGCTTTTCCTATGAATTTCCTTGCTCAAAATAACACCAACAACATCATCAAACTTCAATGCATTCGAACCAGAAATAGAATTGCTAACAGCCATTACCAAGCTATTCCAGCTTTTAGGCAAAGAACATAGAATCAAAAGAGCCCTAACTTCTTCATCAAAGTTTACTTTTACAAAAGTTAATTGACTAGTGACCGTATTAAACTCATTTAAATGATCAGTAACTGACCCACCTTCTACCATTTTCATATTAAATAAACGCTTCATAAGAAATACCTTATTCGAAGCAGAAGGGTTTTCATATAACTTCGCTAGGGTTTCCATCAACTCTTGAGTTGTCTTTTCTATTGTAATATTGAACACCACCAATTGTGCCAGGAACAAACAAATACTGCCAAGAGCCTTTCTATCTAATATCTCCCAGTCCTCATCTGACATTGCTGCGGGTTTCTTGGTTTTCCATTCCAATGGCTGCCATAAATCCTTCTGATAGAGATAGCCCTCCATCTGCATCTTCCATAACTGATAGTTCTACCCATTAAACTTCTCAACCTTCTTACCCTCGTCTGCCATTGCTCCCACTCAACCGTGAGACTCCCACTCAACCGTGAGATTCGCACTCAACCGTGAGATATTTCCTACATACGATAATTGAAACACAACCTGCTCTGATACCACTTGTTACGGTTAGAGATGGCAGATATCTAACAATTAAATACAGATTTTAATTAATAAATAGGGAAACTAAAACACACACAAAATAAATCATAACACAGATAATTTAATGTGGTTCACCCAATCCAGGCTACATCCACCAAACCACAACCATCCAATACTTTTATTATCTAGTGTAAAACCTATTACAATCTTGTGGATAATCACATTTTTCATCATACTGAAATACCCATCCGAACCCCTTTTGTCAAGCTTAGAAGCTTCTAGATTTTTGGGTTCTACAAAATTAGATTTTTCCTTTTTCATTGATTTTTCCCTTTTTCGGTGATCATGCGAAAATGTATACCATGGGCTATAAAGTATAGCATGATTAGTCGTCACATACCAAAAAATGTTGTATGCAATATGAATATGTTTTCATATATAAATGAGGATGTAATATGAATATGAATATGAATATGAATGCAATATGAATATGTATACCATCATTGCTTTACTTTGACAATGATCTTTTCTTGACAGCTCCTCTGGATCATTGCTTCCACTGTCATGACAGGATGTTATAATAGTCCTTGACCACTATACTTTGACTCACTACTATGACTGTTATAATGCTTGTACTATTTTAACATATTTTGTGTAGGTACTGTGAGGCTGCTTCTAAATGGAAAGAGCCAGATTCTCATGTTAAGTCAAGTGAAAATTTTCTTTTGTTATTGTAATGTTCAATATTTGATATATAATATATTAATATTCTCCTAACCTCTTTGAAAACTTGGCAAACTTGGCCTGATAAAATGCAATGAGTTGACACAACTCACACACAAGTCTTGGCCAAGTAATTGTCTGAAACTTGTGATTTCTTTTCATTGAAACTCATCAGAAACTTGACCCTTGACTTACATGTTTTGGGTGTGGACTCATCTGTAGAAAAAATGACTAAAACCCATGTGAATTTTTCATTTTTGCATTTCATTTGTCCTTGTTTCTTACATCTGAATATATGACATCTGTTTGAAGGCCTTCCATACTATAATTATCATTCAATAGTTTCCACAAATGTTTTTACCTGGAAATATCTATTCACTATATCACAGATTATACTAATGCTATAGTAAAAATTTAGAGCTACAAATAATGTTCTTTTCTCCATTTCTCACTAGTATACATACCTACATGGACTGTTGATAAATACTTGTTTGTGTGCCATAGGATGGAGGGATTATTTAGGAAAAGTGTCAGTAGTGAAAAATATCGTAAATAGTTTTTTGAGAAAGATCTGTTCGTTGGTTTACAACAGTGAAGTGTTGAGTTGCACAAAATTTATGTTGTATTAGTTGATATATTTTTTTGGCATTGCAAATCTTTTTTTATTCTCATGGAGGTGCATATTGTCCAACACAATTTTGCTTGTCTTTGAAAGAAGAGTGTATTCTCTTTTTGTAAACTTCCAGTTCATGGAACTTGGAGTAGAATAATGTAAAAAATAATGAATAGAAATATTCTAATGAAATATCTTTAATCCTTAGATGTTTAAACTATCACATATATCTTCAACTTGATGAACCCAAATGACTATGGAGTTATAGACTTCTTGGAAAAATTGAATCAGATCACTTGACAAATAGTTATCTCAACCCATTTTGCTGCTTTCTTGATCAGCTGATCCCTGGATGACAAGCACATATTGGTAAAACCTTTTGAGAAGCCAAATTTTGATAGCAAAGCTTCTACATTTGGTCCTGGTGCCAGCCAAGTAACCTAGAATTCCAATGGCTGCCATTATCACATTTTTATCCATCATCTTCATTGGAAAACCTTTGTAGTTAAGAAACTACCATGGCAAAGCTACTGCATTTTGTCTTGATGTGACAACCAAGTCATATAGAATCCCATATGTAGTCTCTATCATGTTCTCATTGCCCTTGTCTTGAAAATTTCACTTGAGGAATTGTATACCATGACATGTATAATGCACTAGCTACTCAACTATAGGTGAATTCTTTGAAATCTTCATATTGCTTCAAGAATTCAAATATGAGCTAAGCACCTTAAGCAAGCTAAGTAGCAGAGTAAAGGAATCAAGCTATGGAGCTATATCAAATCCAAAAAATGCCAATTCATAGTTAAGATAATATTTGATAATGAGATTTGCACTTTGTAGATATCCCAAGTGTTTGTGAGCTCTTCTACTTCAGATGGAGGTGTCGATGTAAACAAAGTCTAGGCATCTACCTTACTCTGAGCCCATTCATCCCATAGAGACTTAGATATAATTGCTCATTGCCCACAAAGATCAGATTGTATATTAAACAAAAGAATAGAGGAATGAAACCAAAAGACCAGGAACACCAAATTTATCGCTGACCTAATGGTGAATCCACATCCAATGTGAAGGACTCCTTATTCCAATCCCAAGATTTGATGGATTGATTCAAATACATTGCTAAGCTTTTTATGCAACTGGCATTTCTGCAAGGAACCATTATTTAATATCCATTGATTGAAATACCCACAACATCTAATGACTATTGTTGTTTGCAGTGCTTTAGACTTCTTACATTTTTCAATGATTGTTCATTAAAACTGAGACCTCATAAACTTGTATTTATGCAATTTCTGTTACATTTAATTATCTTTGTATCAAGTTGCTAATTTATACATTATTGTTTTTTTGGACATCAGGAAATGAGGAAAAAGAATTTAAGGCACAAATTAGATGATAGTGATCATAATGCTGAAATTCCAGTGACAGATTATGAGCACTTTCCTGAAGAACGTGTGGCCAAGAATAATGAATATTTATCACGTCTTGGTTTGACAAACAAGCAAGTTGTAAATCCACTAAGTAGTATATTATTGATTTAATATTGTTTAATGAAATTTTATAGGCAAGAGCTTTATGTATATAAGACATGATATGATATATATATATATTTTTACAGGCAAGAAAAAGAGTGCAGAGAAAATACAGAGAAAAAACAAAAAGAAAGTAAAGATATAGTGCTTCCAGCTCGTAGAAGCCAATGCATAAAGGATGTGTTTGAAGTCAAATCTGGGGAGACCAGTACTGATCTACCTACTCATGCCACACCTGATATGGCCAAGGAGCATGAAGTTTTGGTTAATGAAAGTCACGAAGAGAGTCTACTTGCATCTGATGTGCCTCAGAGTGCACCTGTTACATCTACAACTTTTGATGGAATTAGTGGATTAGCTAGAAATATTGGTAGTGGTTCAATAGAAGATGTGTCTGCTTTTGTTAAAAGACAAAGATTGAGTCAATATTTATATAGATCTATAGAGAGGAATGCAAAAGAAAGAATATTAGAAGGGAAGAAGCCATTCTTGGTTGAGGTATCAAGAGATGGTGAATCCATTGGGAAAAATGTTGCAAGGTGGGCCTTAGAGTTGGGCGTAAGATGTAGGGCCCATTTGGATATTTACAAATCAAATTTTGCACAGCAAGATCCATGAAATGTGGAATATGTTATACAAAAAACTGAAAATGCCTTTGACACTATTGGTGGACAAATCTCCAAAAAATATTACAAGCACAAGATGAGACTTCTGATGAAAAATTTTAGATACAATTGCAGAAAAATAATCATGGATGGAAATGAGAGGTTAGACTCCACTCTATCTCCTAAATAGTGGGAGGCATTGAAAGAAAGTATGAGTTCTAAAGAATATTTGACAATGAGTAATAGAGGCAAGAGAGCAAGAGATAATGTGAGGGATGAATATACATTTGGCCAAGGCAGGTTGCAGGCCAAAATTGACAAATTTGGAGTAAGTGTATGGATTTTTGGTTCTATTTACATCATGTTACTTAATTCAATTTTTTATTGAGATGACTATATGTTGAAATTGACATTGTTTTTTAGGTGGAAAAAAATAATAGAGAAGCAAGAGTAGAAGATATTGTCAATTATATGGCAACACTAGATCGTACTAAATCTAAGAGTAGTATGAATTGGAAATCTAGTTCATCAACATAGATTTCACAGCCATTTGTTGAACACCTAGTAAGAGCCTCTCCAAATCATGTCAACTCAAATGAAGAGTACCAACATTTAATGAGTTGCTTACATGGTCTCATCGAGAAAGTTTCATAGTTGGCTGCCTCTGTTAAGCCTATAGTTTCTACATGGAATGACCATAATTCCATAGATTCAAATCAGGTAAGAGGCTATTCCTCAATATTTTGATTCTCAACTATATCATTTTTTTGCATACTCTTTCTCTATTGTTTTTTTTTCTTTGTTGAGCTCTTCATAATTGTCTTACTCTATATGTTTTTATAGTTGCAAAACAATTATATGAAAGCATAACGAAAAGGAAAAGACCTTGTCAATAGAGCTCTCAGCAAAGCTACACAACTTCAGGACAATGTTGACAATGATTATGCTGAATTCAAGGAGTATGTGCATGACATTGAGGTGAGTGCTATGAAACCTTTAGATTAATTTTTAATTTTGGCTGCTTTGGGTTTGAGCATAGGTCACAACCAGGACTGTATATCAAATTCATTTATGATTGCTTTTAAATCTAAAATGTTTGGTATGTGAAATGAGTGCATTTTAAGCATCTAAAATATTGCTTTTTGGTTCTCGAGATTTTAGATTGCAATTGTAGTTCTATACTGTTGGGATCCTGCAACAAACCTAAGATTAAGATTTCCATAGTCCATTAGATGATAAGTAAACCTTTCTGGAAAAAAATTGTGTAGAAGACTTGAAACAATATTTAGGATCCCAGTCTATGATCTATTATCAGGATACAAAAATAACATCTTGATGATAGATTGCAGTATGAACGTTGATTAAAAAACATTTGCACAGTTTCATCCACAAAACCTTGCTTCATGGCATTAGTTTTATATGTGGTTAGGATTTAGGATTAGAAGTTTGGCTTCATCTTTATTATTATTTCTTCCTCTATTTGAGTAACATCCAACTCACTTTGAATGAGGACTTTTTTTAACAGTCAATTATTGCATGTAGCTCTTTTGAATAAAAGCTCCTTTACCATGTCATCTCCTCTCTTTCAAATGAATAATACCATTTTTGCAAAGGAGTTGCTAAAGGCTCAAATTAAATTATGTCCATGGAAAAGACTAGTGGAGACATGGCTTATTGGCATATCTCAGTTCTCTTACAAATGAGCTTTTGCAACTAAAATAATTAGTTTTTTTTTTTCTGAAATCTATGTCATTTTGTAAAATAACAGTGACTTTTTTGGATTACACAGTTAAATCTAGAAAAAGCACACTATTATCAATATGGACTGTGGAAATCTAATGTCTTTAAGTTGCAAATAGGGTTTATACACACAATTTTCCACAATACCTTTGTACTAGTGACACACATAGCTAGTCGCGAATGCTTACCTGGACTTGGCTTTATTGATCTTTACTACATACTGTGAATGGGGACAAACTCAACTATTCAAAATAAGTGTGGTATGGGTCATTTCTTGACATATATGATATACTTCAGTTGATCTGGGCCTTACTGAAAACCTTTTTTTGAACCAAATGTTACCAAATCAATTACTTTAATCTCTGGGCTAATAATGAACTCAAGTTTGGAAGTTATCCTTCAACCTCCTATGGTCCTTCAGTCTCCTCTATTTCTATACACTAGAAATCACCTTCCACAACTTTCCCTTTGCTCATTTTTCAGAAAGCCATGCATTTGGAGTGGCTACACAATCAAAATTGTTGCCTTATGGCTTGCTCCTTGGGATTTTTTTTTTTTGCTACTACTTACTTAATATGCTGCAACAACTTTATTGCACTGCTCTATGAATGAGATGCTCATGTCACTTCACTCTCTATCTATGCCTTGATGTTGGTTACCAAAATGCCTCTGCTCCCACTCTCTGTCAAATATTCTCTATCACTTAATTGCAATCTGTAAAACAGATTTGATAGAACTGCTAATCAATGGATACAACAATTTCTGCCCTCAAATACCCTCAGCATTCAAGTTTGTTCAGCAGAACCAGGTTTCTTTGATACTGTATTGAAAATTTTCAATGAAATGTGTGGTAAATGGATGATTTTATTTATAATACTGAGAGCTATTTATACAATGACTTTCAATATTATTTTTAAGATCCATATCCCTCCTTTTTTCTCAACTAGAAGCAACCACTATATCTATTATATAGGTGTTGTCACAACATTCAACAATGAACAAACCATATTTAATCCATAACCAAAAAACATAGGTAACAGGTGTAGTATTTTAAATGTATAACCATCACAACTATGATTTAATATAATTCCTAAAAATGGAGTTATCAATAATCTATTTCATTGGGTCAGGAACAAATGAGTTATTTACTGTTTAGATAAATGATGTCAGTGAGGAATATTCTATTATATAAACTTATGAAAATAATGTAGCCTAACTGCTATGCTAAATTTTGGTCTCTGTAACTAAAAGTTTCCCTCTTGATACTATTCCATGACCTTTGAAATCAGGCACTTTGTATATCCCCTTTATTTGATGTGCAGCTGCCATATTGACAATTTTTGTAGTCTTAAATGATATCATGGGTATAGAATATTTCCCATTTGCTTGATCTTAATTAAAAAAATTCAACTGTTAGAGAGTAAAACATGTAAATTGGTTGCCAGTTACAACCACAAGATTTGTTGATAATTTTATAGTAAACAATCTTATGTATTACTATTGAATTCCGGTTTGTTTAAGCAAGCTGAGGGAAAAGCCAGTAGCTTGAGTAGGTCATAAATTATCATGTCTTGTAGCAAATTAGTTGGATTACTTGGTCTGGTTTAAATTTACTCTTAGAAGTCATACTGACTAGAGAGTGATCAATAATTGATTTCTTTGTGCCAGAACCAGATGACTTATCTATGGTCTTACTAAAAAAATATTAATGGGGAATACTTTATTTATATAAATTAGCGGAAAATGTGTAGCCATAGACTGCTATGATAAAAGTTATTCTTTGTAGCTATCATTTTCCATCTCAATGCTATTTTGCATGAACATTGAAATTGTGCTCCCTTAATTGCTCTTTTGCACAATATATTAACAAAAGATGGTTCAACTTCTAAATTACATAACATAAATTAACAAAAATATATGAAAACTTAAAAGGAGTGAAGCTAAATAACTCCTATTGATTGATTGTTGTTAACTATCGAGTTCCTTCATGCAACTACTCTCTGCAAAAGTGTTCAGTGTAATAGTACAAATTTTCTAGAAAAACCTGTGATAGAGATTTTTGAAACCATTAAGTATCTGTACAGTTTTACTCCAAGTTTTACACATGCAAATGTACAAACTACCAAAAACTTTAAATTTAGGTATTTCATCAAGC
This sequence comes from Sequoia sempervirens, assembly GCA_007258455.2. Classification (NCBI taxonomy): domain Eukaryota; kingdom Viridiplantae; phylum Streptophyta; class Pinopsida; order Cupressales; family Cupressaceae; genus Sequoia; species Sequoia sempervirens. The sequence continues at coordinate 133,066 of VDFB02129759.1, forward strand.
AATGGACAAGTGACATGGACAATCAAATGAGAATTTGGGAACCTCTAATACATCCCAAGTTTGCTTGATGGTAAAGGCACGAGTAATTCATAATCAATAAGCACTGCATTTAACTACTTACAAACCTTTTACCCGCATTTAGTACTCCTCACATGCATTCACATCACATCTAATTATCTCAGAAATGCTTTCTCATTTGATCATGTGATCACACTTATCATCAGGCCAGTGGTTACCTAAACATTGATCAAAAATTATAATTCTCTATGCAATCAGAGTAGTAAATAGTTTTTATTTTGGTAGGTTTCCTTTTGAAAATTATGCAGATGCATATGGAGCTGTATTAGATGAAGAAATGGTTGATTTCCTCAATTTAATTAAGTTTGTAAAATTTAAAGTTTTTGGTAGTTTGTACATTTGCATGTGTTATAGATCAAATATTATTAAGTTGGCCCATAAATATTGTATTATTGGGCCCAACTTAAAATAATATTATTATTCATTTCCCTTGATTTATTCTTTAGCCCATGAGAAATGATGATATGCTAGAGGTCTCTCCATGGTTTTAATTTGGAAATGGGGACATGACAATAACTGATTGCATGACAACATAACTAATGAGTAATTGACCAATTTTTAACTATGATTGCATAACTAGCTGCATGATTGCATGACTACATAACTGATGGGTAATTGATGTGCTACTAATGATGATTGCATAACTAGTGAAGACCTCACTTATTTTTAATGTGCTGATAATAGACATCATTCTAATCAACAAGAGGTCGCAAACTACTTAGCTTGGTCTTTAATTGACCCTTATTACAACTGCTGTATTAAATAATCCTGTAGGGCCATAGCAACCTGTAATAGTTTTAACTAGAGGGCCATGTTAATAGCCCAAAAGTAGACTGATTTTGAGAAACCTTATAGTTTTCAATCATTTGTCCAATGTCAAATTTAGTTTCTTTGGTTAATGTACTTATTCTGTGGAATTTTATTGATTGTTACTTACCATACTTCTGTGGAATTTTATTGATTGTGTATGCACAAGCAGGCTGATGAGAATGGGTTTGTAAAAAGATCAGCTACTAGTATGTTGAGTGGAAAACAACTTGCTTCTCCAAACACAGTGAGTTCTTTGATGACCTCAATGAACACATTTTATCATATTTTATGTGTTCTATGGTATTGAATATTAAATCTTACAATTTTTTATTTGTTTGAATGAGATATTGATTGAGCTACATGTAGCTACTGTAATCTAAAGATAAAACTATACAAGTTTATTAGTTTATGTTATTCATGCATAAAAATTTGTTGGAAGCCTTTATGCAAGTTTAGTAGGAACATGGATGAAGTGCAACTTTTGAACGTAATAAAAACTCAACATATCTTCCAAGGATTGTTATAGATCAAATATAATATAAGTTGAATGTCAGGCTTTGGATTTATTTTTGGCTACCTTGTGCATCCTTTTTTACGAATCTCCTTATGTGTGGATGGAAACCAACCCTATACCTGGTCAAATCATTTTTTCAAAATGTTAACTTTGAGTTTATAAGCTGAATTGAAATTTTGAACAAAAATTAACTATCATCCACAGTTTTTGGATAAAAAATTCTTTTTTCCTAATTTTTGACTCCTCACACCTTGGTAGAAATGTATGTTTTGTAATTTTCTCTTGTTTTCTATGTAATAAGGTAGGTTTGTAATAAGGTTATTGAACAATAGTTAATATGGAATGCTTGTTGATATTTAAATTGTTTATCTGTATGCACAAGTAGGCTTATGAGAATGGGTTTGTATAAAGATCAACTACTAGTATGTTGAGTGGAAAGCAGCTTGCTTCTCTAAACACGGTGAGTTCTGTGATGACCTCAGTGAACACATTTTATCATATTTTCTATGTTTTATAGTATTGAATATTAAATCTTACAATTTTTTATTTGTTTGAATGAGATATTGATTGAGCTGCATGTAGCTGTTGTAATCTAAAGAGAAAACTATACAAGTTTATTAGTTTATGTTATTCATGCATAAAAATTTGTTGGAAGCCTTTATGCAAGTTTAGTAGGAACATGGATAATGTGTTATTTGTTGGAAGCCTTTATGTAAGTTTATGTTATAATGTGTTATTTTTTTCTTTTTTCAGGAATGTATTAATAAACTCAAAGAAGGAGATAAAGTTAAGGTGTTGGATCCATTAGATGGTGATGTTGTGGGCATTAGGTGGATTCACTCCCTATCTATTGTACATGGAGTCAACTTGAAAGGAACAATGGATGCAAATGTAAAAATTTTAAAGGTCACAAGTAACATACCCCTTGTTTATGAAGACAAAATAGATGGAGTTGTTCTTCTAAAAGAGAAAGAGGGAACCTTCACACAGTGGCCACTAAAATATTTGCAAAAAATGACATAGTTGAACATATTTATCATGTACTAGTTGCTAGACATCTTGGCTCACTACTTTATGCAGTATTTTGAATACGTTGTTCAGGGATCTTAATTATCATGGTGTATTTGAAAGACTTGGAAACTCTTAGACAAATTTGACATTTTTTATTATATTTACATATATACTCTTAGACATCTTTGACATTTTATAACTTGATATATATATAGATATATATTTGCATTAAATTTTTTTATTGTAGATTACCTTTATTTATCATGATGTTGAATCAATCTTTTAATTTTAGTATGTTGTAGCTTGTACGCATATGTAATATTTTTATTTACTTTTATGTTTTAGTTCAAATTTAATATTATATTAGTTTTGAATTATAAAATTTATGGTATTTAATAAATTATTTATGTCGTGATTATATTTACTACCAATTAATGAAAACTAGTAAATAAAATGATTGAATTAATGGCTAACTGTATGACGAAAGTAATGATTAAATTAATGACTAAATATGACTAAATGACTAAATAACTAAATATATGACTAAATTAATGACTAAAATAATGACTAAATAAATGACTAAAGTAATGACTAAAGTAATGACTAAATTAATGACTAAATATATGACTAAAGTAATGACTAAATTAATGACTAAATATATGACTAAATAAATGACCAATTAATAACAATCAATGACTAAATTAACAATTAAATCAATGACTAAATTAATGACTAAATCAATGACTAAATCAATGACTAAATTAACGACTAAATCAATGACTAAATCAATGACTAAATCAATTACCAAATCAATGACCAAATTAATGACCAAATCAATGAGTACAAATCAATGACTAAATAAATGACTAAAATAGTTTAGTCATAAATTTGGTCGCATTATAAATGACCGGCAATAAACTACTAATGGTCATGTGACCAAAATTAGTCATTTATATGCAATTTTCAGTAGTTTATTTAGTCATATATTTTTGTTTGTGTACTAGTGGGAGGACACCTATATTTGTTTGTTTTTAAAATGTTTCTAATGTTTTCATATATATATATATATATACTTTTTTATTTTGATTTTTGATTTTTCTCACTTGATTAAGATTTCAATCTTGAAACACATTCACACACACAAGACAAGATTTGATGCAATATGTAATACAAATGACTATGATAAGAAGACACTTCCAAGCACAAGAACAATCCTAGCAATTATTCAAGTGGGGAGATTGGGCAATGGTCTTAAGCTAGGATGCACAAGGCTGACTAGGGATGATTTGAAAGAAAAATCCTGCCACACAGCGAGGAGAAAGGGGTAACACCCCCTTCACCTTCACTTCCCAAAGGTATAAAGTTCTTTGGGGCTTAGCCAAGAGTGACAAGATATCAACTCCTAAAGAGGTGTGTTGACAAGCAATGATTAGAGATAAAAGATGAAATGTGTGCACCTAGAATTTCTTTAGCTCCAATTTTTTTTGTCCACTTGATCCAATTTTTCCTTTTAAGTGTTTATTTTTTCTACACATTCACAAAACCAAGAACAGAGCCAAAACCCTAACAAGATAATTCATCACTAATATTAGAGGGTTAGCTAGTCAAGAAAAATATGATTTTTGGAAATATTTTTTGCATAAAAAATAAAAAAAGAGAAAAAAACCTTACTGAAATCTCTAGAGCTTTCCAAAAATGTAAAGAAATCCAAAAAAAAAAATTTGCACCCAAAATTATTTTTTTATGAAAAATCATAAAAAAATTTATAAAAAATTAAACATAGGTCCAAAAATTCTAAATTTTTTTACTCAAGGCGCCTAACGTCATTCCAAATCTGCAAAAAATATTTTGTGAAACTATCTGTAATAGTTTGTGAGATATAAGCAAATCTTTGTAAAACCCTAATTTTCAAAGATCTATTTTTTGTCTAATTATTTTTCATCGAAATTAAAAACATAATGAAAAGACCCCTATTGAAATTCAAAGATATTTCCATAAATATAAATAAATCCAAAAAATTCTCTAATTTTCTCTCAAAATTGATTTTTCATGAAAAATAACAAAAAGTTAAATAAAATTGAAAACAACTCCAAAAAAATCTGATTTTCAAACTGGAAGCTCTTGATATTGTCACCAACCCGTAGAAAATGTTTTGTGAAAATATTTGTAGGCATTTGAGAGATATGGTCAAATCTAATGAGGGCACAACCTGAGACAGAAAATAACCCAAAAATAAGAGAATAACTTTATTATTCAGAAAATGGAGCTTCTTACATGCAGAGGATCTCAATCCCCAAGTTCTACAACACATGTAAGCTACAGAAGGCTACAGGATAACCCTTTCGCAATATGCGAGCTTGTCCCCCAAAAAGTTACCCAAAATTAGAAAAACCCGCTCATAAATAGAGCTCCTCATTAGTTTGGAGCCAAAACAACATTCAAATTGAGTTTAGGCGGTTTGGCGCCAAAAATTTACAACATGAAGTTCAAATTTCAAAAGAGCATTTGCAATGGTATCTTCTAGAAAGTGTGCCAACTTCCCGGGGCCATAACTTTTGATCCGGGGCTCCGATTCGCGAACCGTTTGAACTGTTGGAAAGGTCTCAAAGTCAAGAATGCGCTCAAAATTTGCTACGCCAATTTCAGCAAGTTTCGGGGCCGATCCAGAAGCTCTAAGTGCCTCAAATCCCACTCAGAAGGTTTTCAGGTGCAAATCTGGGAAACTAAAACTGCAATATCTTCCAACCCAGGAATAGAAAATAAAAACCGTGAATTGGGAATTTCATTATGATGAAATGGGTATCCAAAAATGTAAAAACATCTAAAAAATGATAATCTTGAAATTTAACTATTTTTGGGTGATGCAAGATTGCCCTTACACCACTGGATGCTCCTGCAACAGACACCCAGGGTATTTTTTTTAAGAAGTGACCCCGTCACGTCTCAGATGGTTGAAGAAAACCCAACCGGTGAACCACTGCCTTAGATAGCCAGGAGGAATCTTCCACAGGCCTTCCTCTCCATTTCACCAGATATTCTTCATACTGCCTGTTTCTGGTACTCCTTCCCACACGACTATCTAAGATTTCCTCAATCTCCTCCCTTTCTGAAGTAGGTGTTGGAATCTCACACTGTTCCATCATTGGTATGTCCTCTGCACCACCTTCATGGTACTCTGTCAAATCAAAAATGTTGAACACAGGGGAAATGCTGAATCCATCTGGCAACTCTACCTCATATACATTCCCTGAATCATGCTTCTTTAAAATTTGATAGGGATTGAACTTCTTCATCTTCAATTTGTTATATGTTCCCACTGGAAACCTTTCTTTCCTCAAGTGGACCATCACTTCATCACCAATCTGAAACTCCTTATACCTTCGCTTTTGATCTGCCTTAGCCTTATACTGCATATTCATCTTGTTAATATGTTCTCTTACCTTCTCATGTATATCCTTGATGTGTTCTGCAAAATCTTTGGCTTCAGCACTTATTTTCTTCTCGTGGTCCATCTTCCTCAATTCTGGAGTTGTTATGGGGCTACCTCCATACACAATCTGAAATGGTGATCTACCAGTGCTTCTGTTGATAGAATTGTTGTAAGAAAATTCTACTTGGGGTAAGATCAAGTCCCATCCCTTGGGTTTATCTCCTACCAACAATCTCAGTAGGTTACCCAGACTCTTGTTAACAACCTCTATCTTCCCATCTGTTTGTGGATGGTGTGCAGAACTGAACTTCAACTCTGTCTTCAGCTTCTTCCACAAGGTCCTCTAAAAGTACCCACAAATTTGGTGTCACGATCTGAAACAATACTCTTTGGCAAACCATGTAGCCTCACCACCTCTTTGAAGAACAAGTCAGAAATGTGGACTGCATCATGGGTCTTCTGACATGGAATGAAATGTGCCATCTTCGAAAACCTATCAACCACCACAAAAACTGAATCATTCCCTCGTTGTGTCCTTGGAAAACCAAGAACAAAGTCCATACTTATATCCTCCCATGGCCTCTCTGGTATAGGTAAGGGCTGATATAAGCCTGTATTCTGGCTCACTCCTTTAGCCATTTGACATACTCTGCAGCTTTGTACAAACTTCTTCACATCTTGTGACAACTGAGGCCAATAATAATGCTCACTGATAGTGGCAATGGTATTATCCCGACCAAAATGTCCCGCCAATCCTCCAATATGCTTCTCCTTTATCAGGTTCTCCCTCATGGAACTTCTCGGAATACACAATTGACTTCCCTTAAATAACATGCCATCCTGGATTATGAAATCTAGCCACCTTGTCCTGTCCACTGTAACAGGTTCCTTGCAAGCTTTCCAAGCCTCTGCAAAATTAGGATCTTCTACATACTGTGTCTTGAGTTCATTGAACCCAACCACTTCAATTTGCATCTTTGTCATCAATGTATGCCTCCTACTTAAGGCATCTGCAACCCTATTTGACTTCCCACTCCTATGTTTCAAAACAAAAGTATAACTCTGCAAAAACTCTACCCATTTCATATGCCTCTGATTTAATTTTCCTTGACTATTTAGGTACTGCAAGCCCGATGATTAGTATATAGAACAAATTCCTTTGGCAACAAATAATGTCTCCATTTCTTTAATGCTTGAAGTATTGCATAAAATTCCTGATCATATACGGAATACTTTCTCTTGGCTTCATTTAACTTTTCACTGAAATAGGCAATGGGCTTACCTTCTTGGCTCAACATTGCTCCAATGGCACACCACTAGCATCACAATCCACCTGAAACACCTTGTTGAAATCTGGGAGAGCTAGAATAGGTTGCTTTGTCACCTTCTGCTTCAACAATTCAAAACTTTTTGCTGCTCCAGTGCTCCACTTGAATTCTTTTCTATCCCCTCTCATTGTTTCAATCAGGGGTCCACAAATACTACTGAAGTTTCTAATAAACTTTCTATAAAAACTAGCCAAGCCATGGAAAGATCTCACCTTGGTAGCAGTTCTCGGGGTAGACCATTCCAGAATAGCCTTCACCTTCTCTGGGTCCATCTTGAGACCTTCTGCTGAGACAACAAACCCCAAGTACACTAACTCCCTCTTCACAAAACTGCACTTCTTCAAATTAATAAACAGTTTCTCTTCTCTTAACTTCAAAGTTAGCTTTTCCTCAATATGCATCGATGCTTCATCCAACGCCTTATCAAAAATAAAAAATATCACTCCAAATACAATAACAACAAACTTCCCAAAAATTATTTTAATACCTCGCTCATGAGCCGCATGAATGTAAGCTTGGTGCATTGGTTAGCCCAAAAGCGCAAGTATGACCAACCACTCGTGACAGTTCCCTTAGTCTTGAAGGCGCCTTCCATTCATCTCCCTCTCTAATCCGATCCGTGATATCCACTTCAAATCAATCTTTGTGGAAGTACCGAGCTCCACTCAAACAGTCCATCAGGTCATCCATCCTTGGCAAAGGAAATCTGTACTTGATTTTTATCTTGTTTATGGCTCAGGAATCCGTATACATCCTCCACTCTCCATCCTTCTTTGGTGCTAGTACTGCAGGTACTGCACATGGGCTCAAACTCTCCCGTATCAAACCCTTTCTCAACAACACTTGAACTTGTCTATTCAACTCATTTTCTGCTGGAGTCATTTTATGAGCTGCCTTATTTGGCAAACTGGCTCCAGGAATCAAGTCAATCTGATGACTGATCTTCCTTATTGGTGGTAAACCCTCAGGTACATTATCAGAAATAATATCCTGAAACTCATCCAACATGCCACAAACTTCTTCTGGAACCTTCTCACTATCCTCCTTACTCACTTTAGGAATCAATGCATAACACACACGCTCATGCTTCATACCTTCTAAAATTTTTCTTCCATCTACATAACAAATTATAACACTACTGCATACCTTTTCTTCGGTCTCCTTTAGGGGCTTCAACTTGTGACGAACTCCATCCTTTGTCAAGGAATAAGTGTTTGCATGGCCATCATGTATAGCTCATCTATCAAACTGCCATGGCCTCCCCAACAACATGTGACATGCATCCATGGGAATGATATCACATAGTACTTCATCATTGTAGCTTCCGATCTTGAACTTCACTAGGCACTGCTCATTGACCAAAACTTTGTGGTCTTTCTGCAACCAGGCAATCCGACATGGATGCGGGTGTTTTTCCCTCTTTAGCTTCAACTTTGTGACCATCTCTTCTGACACCAGATTATCAGTACTTCCACTGTCAATAATGACATCACAACATTTTCCTTCACACTTCTGTAATCTTTAAAGCGTAAATAGGATTCTTTTCCTCGTTTCGTTCTTTTCGCCACTAGCCCCACCACTAGGCTCTTTCTCACAAAGATCATTTTAATGTTCGTATTTTGCCTTCTTCTATCTGCATGCGCGAACCCTTCCATGACCTCGCCTTTTGTCCGTCTCTTCCTTTTGGTGTTGTGGACATTCATAGGTTCGATGCCCTTTTTCACCACACTGGAAACACGTTCCTTTGAAACCACCCCTTCTAGATCCTTGTCCATATCTCCCTCGTCCTCTACCTCTTTGATCACCACTGTTTTGATCACGAGGGTGGTAGAAATTGTCATTCCTTTTATTTCGATCGGTACCTTTACTTTTATCATTATTTAGTTTGCCTCGGGATATTCTTTTCGGCGTGACCTTCCGCCTTTGTTTATCAAATTTGAGCCCGCCTTTTAGAGAAAATTGATACACATCCTCAATGGTGGTCATTCCGATTTTGCTTAACCTTCCCCGACGTTTCGGTCGAACTTTATTACATACATTTTCTCTTATTACCTTCAGGATCTATCTCTGATGATTATCTTCTCGAATTTTCAAGATATTCTTCACAGATTCCGTTTCTTGTTTAACCCTTGCAATTTCTTCATGAGGATCTAACTTCGTAGTCCTTTGGTATGGCTGCTTCGCCGGTTTCTCTACCATCGATCCCATCGAGTGATCTTGACTTTTCCTCTTCGGTTTCTTTCCAACTAGACCTCTTTCCACCAAATATTGGCATGTCCCTTTAGCTTCATTTTTGTAAACTTAACCCGATCTGGGTCCTCTATTTCCTCATACTCAAAATATTCTTCTAGGTCGTTGATCCAATCGATCAACTCTTCCGGGTTCATACTTCCCGAATAACTGGGGACTTCTACTCTAGGTCTTTTCCTGATCTTTGAAATGGCCCTTATTAGCTGCATTTGGTCTTGATCAATTACTTCTTCTTCCTCTTCTACATCTGAACCTTCTTCCTCTCCTTCATCCTCACTTTCCTCCCTCAGGTTTAACCCTCTTCTCAACTGCTCTTGTAATGCATCAACCTGTCTCTGGAGGGCTGCTAGTGCATCTCTTCCACCAATATTTTTGCCACCTCGACCACCTCTAGCACCACCATGCCTACCAGGCATTACTCTTGGAGGTATCTTTCTTGACCTCGACCCACAACCACGGTCCTAGTGCGAACTACCTCATGATCAGCGATCTGTCCACACGCTCAAGAAAACCCTGCTCTGATACAACTTGATGAGGGCACAACCCGAGATACAAAAAATAACCCACAAATAAGAGAATAACTTTATTATTCAAAAAATGGAGCTTCTTACATGTAGAGGATCTCAATCCCCAATTTCTACAACACATGCAAGCTACAGAAAGCTACAGGATAACCCTTTCGCAATATGCTAGCTTGTCCCCCAAAAAGTTACCCAAAATTAGGAAAACCCGCCCATAAATAGAGCTCCTCATTAGTTTGGAGCCAAAACAACATTCAAATTGAGTTTAGGCAGTTTGGAGCCAAAAATTTACAACATGAAGTTCAAATTTCAAAAGAGCATTTGCAATGGTATCTTCTAGAAAGTGCGCCAACTTCCCGGGGCCATAACTTTTGATCCGGGGCTCCGATTCGCGAACCGTTTGAACTGTTGGAAAGGTCTCAAAGTCAAGAATGCGCTCAAAATTTGCTACGCCAATTTCAGCAAGTTTCGGGGCCGATCCAGAAGCTCTAAGTGCCTCAAATCCCACTCAGAAGGTTTTCAGGTGCAAATCTGGGAAACTAAAACTGCAATATCTTCCAACCCAGGAATAGAAAATAAAAACCGTGAATTGGGAATTTCATTATGATGAAATGGGTATCCAAAAATGTAAAAACATCTAAAAAATGATAATCTTGAAATTTAACTATTTTTGGGTGATGCAAGATTGCCCTTACACCACTGGATGCTCCTGCATCAAAATATTTGAAAACTAGGGTTTTGTCCCAAAATGATGCAAAATCTACAACAAAAATCTAACAAAACCTATAACAAAAAGGATCCAACTCCAAAATTCCTTAAAATTTGTCAAAATTTGTTAGGTTCACCAATGTAATTAGGGATGAAATGTTAAGTTTAATGCAATAAAGCATATAAATCAAACCCTAATAAACAATGAAGCACAAATGAGCATAAAGACATAAAGCATAAAACAATATTACCAAATCTTCATGCCACCATTGATTCACCTCTATTGCACTTCTCCATTTTTCTTGAATATGATAATTTCCCTCAGATTTGAGTGTGCAATAATAAGCCTATGACAAGTGATTAGAAAAATATTGAAGATTGTTGTCTCACACTAGCAGCATGTACTTGCATAATATGTCTAGATCATGAAAATGACAAGGGTAAGGTCTTTTATAGAAAAGATAAATTTGAATGAATGGTTGAGACTAGATGCCAATAAAATGTCTTAATCAATGGCCAAGATTGAGAGTTGTAGTATGAAATAGGGTTAGGGCTAAATTAGGGAAAATGATAAGGATGAAGGGTTGAGATTGAATTATGAGATAATTCAATCAAGGGCTAGGATTAAATGAAATGTTAAGAGATAATATTTGATGTGGAAGATAAAATTGGCATAGATAAAGAGGTGATAGGAGAAATTAAATAATAAAAATTATTTAATTTTAGGTGGTCAATGAATAATTAAATAATTAAAATAATTATTTAATTATAGTGGAAAGTGGATAATAATTAAATAAATAAGAATTTATTTAATTTTAGAAAGAAGAGGACTTAATTAGTGACATAATTAAATAAATAAAATTTATTTAATTAATCAATGAGGAATAAAGATAAAAAAGGAATTAATTAAATAATTAAAATTATTTAATTAATAGAAGAATTATGACTTTAGAAAATGATTAAATAATTAAAATTATTTAATTATCAAAGAAAAAAGGGGAAATGATGGAGAATTTAGAAATCGCATGTCTCAGACAATTTTTAGTGTCTACAACTATCAATATAGTCTTATAGACTTTCTTAGATCAGAAGGTTTTCCCTTCTTTTCTCTAACATAGAGAAGATTGCCTATCTCTCAATTCATATGATAGCTTTCAGTGTGTTAATCATAACAAGCAATCATCAATGATTTGACTCAAACCTTCAAACTTTGTTTGACAACTATTGCTTTTAACATGCCAACATTTAGACTTATAAAACATTTTAAACATACCTGTAACTTTTCTCCAACTTGATCCATCAATCCATCCACAATTAATCTTCATACAATCTTTCTCGGATTGTCCATTCCACTCACTATTCCATCATGATTTTTCTGAATGGTTCTTCAACCCCCATATTGTACAAGGATGAAGATCCCAACAATTCTCTTATTTATGTCCTCCCCTATGACAATGAGAACATTCCATAAACTCCATACTTTTAGCCAATTTGCATGAACTTGTAACACTTGTTACATCATTTCTATCTCTCTCACCATATCTTATGCCTTCATTCTTTGGCCTTACAACTTGCTGAATGGGCTCTCTCATTCCTTTCCCATGTTTTCCCAAACCATTTCTTTCATATCCCATTTTCTTCATAATTTTCAAACCAACCTTTGTTATCAACTTCACATGCTACAAAATCTTTAGGTTCAAACACATATTTATCTTCCACTTCATGCTCTTTTCTTGAAAAAACTTTAGCTACATCACCCATATCAAATGAAGAATGCAAATCATTTGTATCACATGTAGCATCACACAACAATGGCTTTGACCTCAAACACTCAATTTCCTTCTAGCTCTTCATTTTTCTTTTTCACTTTTTCTAATTATTTTTCTAGATTTTTATTCTCACACAAATAATCACATCTTTCTTTTTCAAAATCCAAGATATTTTCTATCAATTCAGAGTTACACTTTTCAAGCTTAACCAATTCATCTTTCAAACTATCTTTCTCACAAATTAAATTTGAATTTTCTTTCTTCGCCTTCTTACCTATTTTTCTCATTAAAAGAAATTAAATTTAAACCCACATTTGTAAATGACTTTGATTTGATAGCCTATGAACTGTAGCCAACCTAAAATCATATTTGAATCAGATTACTAGACAGTTTCTCTTCACAAATCATTTAACTTCACACATTTAGTGGCTCCATCTAAATCTATCAATCAACTTCTTCCAGTTTTCTAGGGAAGCGATTCACAATCTCCAATTAGTTCTTTTTCAAATAGTCTACAAGCCTACTTCATAAAGAACAATTCAAACATTAAAATAACAACCATTAAAACCCTTCTTTGAAAAAACAACAATTTTTTTTTTCCTTCAAAAATAAACAATGATATGCAAGTTTCTGAGGCATCCTTTTGGCTATAAACCCAACGATCTTTCTCCAAATGGTCAGACAACTTCACACATTCCATTAACAATGACTTCTCCACTTGAGCAATTAGCTTTTGGCGGGATTTAATTTGAATAGTGATTTCCCTTTCTTAACAGGTGTGATCTATTTTAATCTCCTTATATCATCTCAGTGACATGCTTTGCATCGATCAAACACAGGTGGCTTCTTCTCTATGCAGCGGAAACCTTAAAAAAATTCTACAAACATCAAATTCACTTTCTAGTGCCTACAATCTATTCTTCACACATTATTTTCTTCTTTCCATGATTTTAGATAGCTACGAACTATTTTCACAAACACTCAATGATTGATTTGCAATCAACACAACTTATTAATGACAATGAATTTCTAAATCATGGTGCATAGATCTTTCTCTCCTCTTTGATCTTCATCATCTAGCTCTGCCCATGATCTTCAACCCTCTAATATATCCTACTCCACTACCAATTGTAGATTTAGAGACACAAAAAAAGTAAAAATAGAAAACATAGCAAAACATATGCACATAAAACATTATTTTTTATTCAACTTCTCAGAAGGGATTACATTTTCTAGATTGTATCTTTCAAATTACATTAAGACAGTATTTTATAGAGGTTGTAGCCTCTTTCCATTACATGTATCATGCATGCACTGGCTTCAATTAATTGACAAATAAAACTGAAACTCAAATACTATTAATAAATATATGCATGCAAACATTAGTTATCAAAAATCTTATTAATTTTACATCACAGAGAGAGCACTCAGCATGGCAGTGAAAGCACATGCAGCATGGGGAAACTCATGGTCAACATTGCATGCCAGATTTTACAGTGAAATTAGATAATAAAACATCAATTATCAACACCCCTAAATCCTCATTGTTCTTGTGATGGGACAAACAAAAACCTCTTGTTGCGACTCCACAATTGGGTGATGCATATTCCTTTTAAAATCTAACAACGCCCAATAGGTCTTGGCTTTGTAGTTAACTACAACTTCAACTTGCAATGTCAACTAAGTATGAGGTGCATAGATCTTTGATAAAGACCAATTCAATGAAGTTAAAGAGGTGTGAGAATACCACAATGAACACTGTGCAACAACCGGCCATAAGCATAAATTTATTCTATGTAGATCTTTGGAGATGGAGGGAGGCCAAATACTTGTAGATTTTGCGAGAAATGTAGAGGTGCCAATATATGCAACAATGCCTCAAAATTGAAATGGTGCAACTTTTATAGCTAATAATATATTGCAAAACCATAATAATTCCTAAACCATATATTTTTGGGTTAGGGATACTAGGTCTCTTTTACTCAATTAGGGTCTTTCACCTCATGGAAAGAGATAGATCCCATAGTTAAAATCTAGATGGTTCACTCAAATAGAAGATTTTATGATGTAATATGAGCTAAATGGAATGATATGAGTGCAATTAAGCTACAAAATTGATCATACATGAATGCAAAATGTAAGAATTATGAATTGTTTGAAAACACACTATGTATTGCAATATCACCTACAAATGAATAGAAATGTACAACAAAAATAAATCAGATTGAAAGTGTGCACCTATAACTTTGATGAGGACTACAAATGGATGCTGGAATGTTGATGATGCTATTTTTCAGGCTTGGAGGGACTCATTCGCCATTATGGGAAAATCAGTCCCAATTCTGGCAAATTGTGTCAGAACTTGTTTCTATCAAAAGGGTGTCAAAAAATGTAGAAAACTAAAAAATTGGCCATGTGGTGGGACTCATTCGCCACTCATAGTGAATGATTCCACTTTTGAATTTCTATATTTTCAAAGGTGGATTTTGAAGCTTCCGATCTGCACTTTGATGCCCTGCAGGTGTCTGCTTATGAAATTGTCATATTCGGGTTTGAAAGTGACTTTTTGTTGATACTTTGAATTGAATGATCAAGAGATGACTTGAATGAATTTTTAACTTGATCTTCAATGATTTCCAAGCATTCTAGAGTCCTAAATATGCATACAAACAAGATAAAATAGAGATTTGTTGAATGTTAGGGTATGGGGGTTTGCCTAAGTCAAACCCCGTTTAGGTAATTACACAAAAATAATGAAATAAGTGAATAAAACATGAAAAAATGGAATAAATTACCTTTCCATGATGAATGTTCTTGAAATTATACAACAATACATGAAGATTCAGCCCTTGAATGCTTTAGAAAGCTAACATGATGACTTCTAATGAAGAAACCCTAGCTTGCTTGACATGAGATAGAAGATTGATGATGAATTAATGATGAGAGATATAAAAATGAGTTTTTGTTATGTAAAGTTAGGATAAAAACACTTATTTATAGACAATTGTTCCTTAGTACCTAATAATACCTCATCATAGGCTGACATGCAGTGAAAATAATCTTTAAATTTCACCTTTTCTCGCTTAAAGGTCAAAATGGGGCTAGATAGGACTCACTCACCACACATGGAAAATGGGTCCCACCTGGAGGGGACTAATTTTCCATGCATGGCGAATGGGTCCCATAGGGGCCATTCTGACAGCTAAGAAGCTAGGGGATAAGGAAATAAGGCTTAAATTGCAACTTTGTCAGGTATTTGATCAATTAAAGCCTTGGGATGCACCATATGGATTAATAGGGGACTATTAATTATGATGTGAATGTCAAATATGACTTGGGACATAGAAATCAATGTGAAAGTGTTATTTAATACACTTTACAACACTAAAATGAGGTCCAAATAGCCTAGGAAGGCACAAGAACCAATGTGAATGTGTGGGGCACATTACAACATTAGTTTAACATTAATTTTAAGTTAAGAAACTTCCAAATTGATGTAATGATGTTATTAAATACATTTTATAATGTTGAATTAGGGAGGAATAGGTTAATTATGTCTAGAAAAGCATGAAAGTCCTTTACAAGGCTTTACAACACCTTTACAAGATGTCATTAAAATCATGTTATTCGATTTGCAAGGGTCCAAGACCTAGTGTGGACACATAAAATGCCTCACAACACTAGATTAAGACCTCATTAAGTCCATTTTATCATGAATTAATCCCATGTCAAGCAAAGGGTCCTTTTTCTATGACACATTTAGTCCCCACTTTAGTGAGAGGATGAACTTGCTTCAAACTCACACTAAAGTAAACATTCAAGAGAGATCCAAGTGTAAAGATGTAGATGAAAAAGAATGACAAAGATAAAAGGAGATGGCCAAGCCTGTAAGATCCAAGATCCTAAGTCAAGCTATCAAGATACAAAATCACATAATGACAAAATAGAGAAAGTTGAAAAGGTACATCAAGCTTCGATCATCTATCCAACTAGTTGTGGATTAGATCTAGGCTGATTGTTTGAAAAAGAGAATGTGTACTCACTTTGGGGCAATAAAACACAGAAAGATCCACTGGGTGAGAAGGCCCAAATGTACTCGGGCCATAGAACTAGTTGTCTGTAGGGTGAGAAAGCCCAAAAAGGTAAGATGCATATGCTAGTTGGTATGAACTCACAAACAAAAAATTGGCTACGAGGAAAAGGAATGCCACTAGGTGGGCTTCCCACTCAACCATATTAAAGTTATACCCACTGATAACTTTAACAAGGTGCCACAAAGAAAAATACTAATGAAAAAAAAGACAAAGGGTACCACAATCATGCAAGTTGTGTTATGCAAGGTGGAAAAATGAAAAATGTAAAAGATGTTCAAAGGAATCTTGTTAAGTTTATGCAAGGTCAATCACTTAGGGAACATTGTGTCTAATGTCTCCAAGAGATGGCTGGTCAATCAAAGAAATATAATATATTCACAACTTAGAGGATGAAGTGTGTTGCATCAAAACACCAAGAGGAATGTAATATTCTTTAAAGTTAGATCACACTTATGAAGGACATCACACCTGATGTCATCCACAAAGTGACAAACACATCATATAAATGACAAGGCTACACTAGGAACCAAGAATGCAAATGAATTATGGTATTGTATGCCCCCCACTTTAAAGGAATTGCTAACATCAGCACTGTGAGAAATTGCTTTAAAGTAGAGAAGAAAAAGAGAATTGTAAAAAGAAAACAAGACATGAGAGCCAACTTGGAAAGCCCTATTCCAAGTCATATGTTTCGAAGTTAGGCTATGTCATGTCAAGGAAAATGAAAAAAAAAGAAAGGGAATATGTCACATGCGAGTCAATCTTAAGACATGTCGTTCACATCTCAAGCTTGCTCATATTATTCATGAAAAGTTAATGAGTAGTCGAAAGAGACAATGACAAGTGACATACAAGTGATAAGGCTATCTAACTCTATGCCCCTCACTTAGTGTGGGACAAGGGTGAGCCAAAAAGATTGATGAAATGCATGTGAGAGTGAAAATCAAGAGAAATTAGAGGAATTAGATGCCCCCACATAGGGAAGCATATCGAACTCCCAAAAATGTTGGATTTTACGATTCAATGTTTTGCATTCATTAGTGGAATGTCCATGAACTCTATGATAGGCATAAAATGAAGTCTTTTCATAACATTTCTTTCGAGTTCTTTGAGGGAGGGTGATCAAGTGATCTTCGAGGATTCTTGACAAGATACCTTCTTGATCAAGAGGAGAAGTTGGACATGTGGTTTGTTTCAAAGATACATCTTGCTTAGTAGTATATGTCATACGTTCACAAGTGTCTCTAGATTGTGAGATTTTATTCTTCCTATTATAGGAAGGTATAATTTAATCTAACGAATTCAAATCGTGAACATTTTGCGAGACGACATTGACTTTAAACAAAGTTGTAGTTGTGTGTTGCATTCTTTGGTAAAGGATGATTTTCAAGACCACTAGTTACTAAGGATTATTTAGGAGTGTTTTGTGTGGGGTTGTTGATGTTGAGTGAGGGCTTGGCGATCTCAATCATATGACAATAGCCAATACCATGAGTAATTTGTTGCATGTTAAGCTCTATAGGTTGTGGATACCTTGTTATCGAGCACCACATCATTTTCTACTATATCCAAGTTGTTTCATGACCTGTCATACCCTTTTCCATAAAGTTGTTTCATTACTTTAGAATTAAGAGGTTGTTCGTTTTTGTGTTCTTCAAGGGGTATTGTTGAGTTTGTGGCATTGTCTAAAGTGTTTGAGGTGGATTCTTTCGAAAGGTTATCTGAATTTTGCGTTGACATGATGGTTGGTTGTTCTTGTTTCTCCTTTTTTTTTGCGTGAGTATGTATTCACCCATAAATGAGGGTGTGAATTCTAAGGATCCCCAGTCATCACCAAATAATTTAGATACCAATTCCATATCATTGTGTTCAATTTCAAGAGGGTCTATGTTGGAGGTTGGAATTAATATTTTCAAAGGACTTGTAACCCCTTCTTCAAGGTGCAAGCAACCTTCAGGCTCAGGATCAATTTAAACTTGATAGATGTGATTGTTATAGACATATTTCATGATACAATGAAGGGTTGAAGGCACTGCATTCATCTCATGAATCCATGGTCAGCCTAAAAGAATATTATACAAAAGATCATAAGGTATGACATGGATAGGAGTCTATAAATTAACCATTCCAACCGTAATAAGCAAAGTGATTACACTGAGTGGTTGCTTTGTTGTATTATCAAATCCTCGAATAGGTGTGGAATCAGGTATTATTTGTGACCTATCAACATCTAATCAATCAAGGAGACTCACACTACACACATTAATGGTAGAACCATTATCTATGAGTGTGTTTGATACATGTGCAATTGAATCGAGCAATTATCATAAAGGCATCATGTTGGTTACGCAACTCCAAAGGAGGAAGCTCATGTTTATGGAAGGTAATGTCAAGATTCTATTTGTGGATGAGAGCTACCACATCATTCAAAGTGGTAGCCAGAGGAATTGTGATTTCTTTTAAGGTTGTTCAAAGAATGTTGTTGTAATTTGGTGAGCTATGAAGGTATGTGCAGGATCATGATGGGCCAAAAAGTGGCGATATGATGGGTATGTATAGGGTATGTGGCTGACGACTTTTTTTTACCCAAAATTGATGAAACAAAAAGGGTTTTTTAAGGAGATTCTTAGCTTTCTACCAATATAAATTATTCTTTACTATGATTTTAATAAATAATTATTATTTATTTTCTATTTGAATTACGACTAAAGCCTTGATTGATAGGTTGATTGAAAAACATCTATAACTTTCAAATGGTATCACATTTTTTGAATCAAAAAACATGTTTCACATTCTATGCTTCGCATACTATAGGATTAAAAAAAAAAATGAATTTCATGAAGTTTTGACCAAGTTAAGGTGGTCAGACATACAAATTTTTATACTTTTTAAAATTTGTATTAAAAATTCATAATTAATTATTGACTTGGAAAAAAATCACAAAAAATATGCATCACATCGGACATGAGTCCTCTACTTATATGTAAAATATTATTAAAAAATATTATCATTTTATTGTGGTTAGGGTGGTCAGAAAAACACCTACTTCTTATTTTTTCCCTGAAATTTAAGTACTACTGCATTGAAATTTCAAAATTTCACCAAATATTTTTAAAAAAAAAACCTAGTAGTTTAGAAACTACATTCAATTTGCTCCAAATTCCATTTTTACAAATTTTTGAAATAATATAGATAACTTAAAATTTTATGTCAAGTTGCCTAACTTTGATTTTTCTAAATTTTTTGCCACTTAAGGGTCTGTTTTTTCCATGATGATCCTGCACATACCCGTGAAGTAAATCCCAGAGGGAAATATTTGTGGGAGTATTCTTTAATTGTTCAACAAGACCACACTATTTTGTGGTTGGGATGTAACGAGGAGCGCTAGAAATATTTGGTAAAGGTAAAGAGGGTGGGTTTGGTTGTGGTGGTTGCAAAGTATTTCGAGTGTTATATGTATGAGAAATAGTATCATTACTAGATTGTTGTGATACATTGGTGTTAGGTGGATGGAAGGTGTAGTGAGGTTTATTGGAAGGATGAAGCGGATGCGAAGGTGGGTAAAGTGTGTCGTGAGGTTTATGGGTATGTACAGGATCATCATGGAAAAAAAAGGCCCTTAAGTGGCAAAAAATTCAGAAAAATTAGAGTTAGGCAACTTGACATAAAAATTTGAATAAGTTATCTATGTTATTTCAAAAATATGTAAGAATAGAATCTGTAGAAAATTGAATGTAGTTTCTAAACTACTAGTTTTTTAAAATCTATTTGGTGAAAATTTCAAATTCAATGCATGGTACTTAAATTTCGGGAAAAAATAAGTAGGTGTCTATCTGACCACCCTAGAACCATAATAAAATTATAATATTTTTGTATAATATTTTAGATATAAGTAGAGGACTCATGTCTTGATGTGATGCATATTTTTTTGTAGTTTTTTTCCAAGTAAATAATTAATTATGATTTTTTTATTACAAATTTTAAAAATAAAAACTTGTATGTCTAACCACCTTAACTTGGTCAAAAGTTCATGAAATTCATTTTTTTTTTAATCCTATATTATGTGAACATAGAATGTGACATGTTTTGGATTCAAAAAAATTGATACCATTTAAAGCTATAGATGTTTTCCAATCAACCTATCAATCAAGACTTTAGTTGTAATTTGAATAGAAAATGAATAATAATTACTTATTAAATTCAAAGTAAAGCATAATTTATATCGGTGGAAATATGATAATCTCCTTTAAAAACCCTTTTCGATTCATCAATTTTGGGTAAAAAAATAGTCGTCAGTGACATACCCATCATATTGCCACTTTTTGGCCCATCATGATCCTGCACATACCCTTATTGGAAGGATGAAGTTTATTCGAGGGTGGGTAAAGGGTGTAGTGAGGTTGAATATTGTTAACATCTCATAAGAAGTGAGAGTCTTTGTTGTCTTTTATGGGCATGTTATTGTTGTCTTGGGTCATAATATCCTCCCTAGAAGTAGAGTGCTTAGGAGAACAACAAACCACATGTTCGCAACAATTAAGGTTTGGTTCATCCAAAATAACTTCATCGCAACCAAGGGGGTTATTAATGGTTGAATGTGTTTGATTAGGGGAAGACTCAATGCAATCATTTGGTGTTTATAATGTCTCATTTTCTTATTCCATATTATCTACCCTACTAGGAGAGCTTGTAATATGTTCATCTAAGGTTGAAATGTGCAAAGTAGCTTCATCACAAGTGGTAGAGGCATCAAGAGAAGGAAAAGCATCACATTCTTATTTTTCAATGATTGGATCCACTTTATTAGGTATGTGTTCTTGGATGGGGGAAATAGTAGGAAAGGGAGCAAGGATATTCTCATGATTATCTTTGATGGCCTCCCTTTGTCCAATAATGTCTTCCAAAACAGGGGAAGAAAAATAAAGAGGATTTTCATAGGTCTTAAAGATTTGAGCATTTATTGTCAACATATCCTCTGCACAAATAAGGTGATTTCCATGATTACTCACAAAAAAATTCTCATCATTGCCGCGTTGTTTTGTGTGTTTGTCATGATTACTTAGTGTAATTTCCTCTTCTATAGTAATGTTATGTCTAATAGGAGAGGTAAGAGGATTGAAACAACTCAGATTGTCACAACTCTCATCAATTGGTTCTTCTAGCACTAGAATATTTGCTTCACAAGTGTGAGAGATAATACAAGAAGAACAAATGTAATTATTATGACTATCCAAGGTTTATCTCACTAAACTAACCTCATCCACCAAAGCATAATTAGGAGAGGGATCTATGAAAAACAAAAAGAGAGGGGAAAGGGCCTCATATTTGTATGCTTTTAACAAAAATTTCTTACAACATGCAATAATATCTACAAAGAGAACATGCAAGATGAGAACTATAGAATTTTGTAATGAAAACATGATGGAATGATTAATCTACAATCTTGAAATGTAACAATGCTAAAGAAAAGATGCAAATGAAGAATAATGTTTCAGATTTCAAAGATGACAATTGACTGATTATGATATGTAACACGATGATAATGTAAACTTGAAATGGAAACCATGCATGAAATGAGCTAATTAAGGCTATATTTTATGAAATGCATGCTACATAAATGCAACTAATGGATATATATAGGTTAAGGCACCAAATAGAATCCTAAAAACAAATTTCTGAAGTTTGTAAAATGTTGTTTCAGGGGTCAAAAGGAACTAATTCGCCAAGGTGGTGAATGAGTCCCAGTCTAAACTTTTTTCAAAATTTTCATAATTTTTTGATGGATTTTGATGCTTTCTAAGTGCTATGATGTAGAACTAAATGGAAAGTGTAGGGTTTTAGAAAATCTAAATGAATTTAGATGCTAACAATGCAACCTAAATGCACTCTTTTATGAATGCAAAATTTGAAATCTATCATGCAAATGAATTCATGCAAGTCCTAATGCAAGATCAATGCAAGATATATGTATGAAAAAAGGACTCCAAATCAGACAAGGAATTATTCTAAAAATCAGGTTCACCAAAATGAACCATAGATTTTTGGGTTAGGGATACTAGGTCTCTTTTACTCAATTAGGGTCTTTCACCTAATGGAAAGACATAGATCCCACACTTAAAATCTAGGTGGTTCACTCAAATAGAAGATTGTATGATGTAATATGAGCTAATTGAAATGATATGAATGCAACTAAGCTATGAAATTGATAAAACATGAATGCAAAATCTAAGAATTATGACTTGTTTGAAAACACATTATGTATTGCAATATCACCTACAAATGCATAGAAATATGCAACAAAAGTAAATCAGATTGAAAGTGTGGACCAAGAACTTTGATGAGGACTGGAAATGGATATTGGAATGGTGATGATGCTATTTTTTAGGCCTGGAGGGACTTATTCGCCATTCTGGGTGAATCAATCCCAATTCTGGTAAATTGTGTTGGAACATGTTTTTGTCAAAAGGATGTCAAAAAATGTAGAAAACTAAAAATTGACCTTGTGGTGGGATTCATTCACTAGTCATGGAAAATGAGTCACTTTTGAATTTTTGGATTTTCAAAGGTGGATTCTGAAGCTTCCGATCTACACTTTGATGCCTTACAGGTGTCTTCTTCTGAAATTGTCGGATTCGGGTTTGAAAGTGACTTTTTGTTGATACTTTGACTTAATGATCAAGAGATGACTTTAATGACTTTAAAACTTTATCTTCAATGATTTCCAAGCATTCTAGAGTCCCAAATTTGCATACAAACAAGACAAAAGAGAGATTTGTTGAATGTTAGGGCATGGGGGTTTGCCTAAGTCAAACCCTATTTAGGTAATTAAACAAAAATGATGAAATAAGTGAATAAAAAATGAAAAAATGGAATAGATTACCATTCCATGATGAATTATCTTGAAATTCTATAGCAATACATGAAGATTCAACCCTTGAATACTTTAGAAAGCTAACTTGATGACTTCTAATGAAGAAACCCTAGCTTGCTTGACTTGAGATAGAAGATTGATGATGAATTAATGATGAGAGATGTAAAAATGATTTGTTTTTATGCAAAATTAGGATAAAAAAACTTATTTATAGACAATTGTGCCTTAGTACCTGATAATACCTCATCACAAGCCAACACAAAGTGAAAATAACCTTTAAATTTCACTTTTTCTTGCTCAAAGGTTAAAATGGGGCTAGATAGGACTCATTCTCCACACATGGTGAATGGGTCTCACCTAGAGGGGACCGATTCACCATGCATGGAGAATGGATCCCACATGGACCATTCCGACAGCTAAGAAGCTAGGGGATAAGGAAATAAGGTTTAAATTGCAACTTTGTTAGGCAGTTGATTAATTAAAGCCTTGGGATGCACCATATAGATTAATAGGGGACTATTAATGAGGATGTGAATGTCAAATAGGGCTTGGGACACATAAATCAATGTGAAAGTGTTATTTAATACACTTTACAACACTAAAATGAGGTCCACATAGCCTAGGAAGACACAAGAACCAATGTGAATGTGTGGGTCACATTACAACATTAGTTTAATATTAAGTTTAAGTTAAGAACATTATAAATTGATGTTATTATGTTATTAAATACATTTTATAATGTTGGGTTAAGGAGGAATAGGTTAATTAAGTCTAGAAAAGCGTAAAAGTCCTTTACAAAACATCATTAAAATCATGTTATTCTATTTGCAAGGGTCCAAGACCTAGTGTGGATGCATAAAATGCCTCACAAAACTAGATTAAGACCTCATTAAGTCCATTTTATCATGAATTAATCTCATGTCAAGCAAAGAGTCCTTTTTTCTACGGTACAATATCTAATGAAAAGATCTGTAGATTATAAGTTTTCTATGAAAATGGTAGATTGGCATAGGACAGATTAGCCCTTTACTATTTTTTTTTTTTACAAATAAATCATTAAACTATAGATTTCATGCACCCAAAACAAATATTATTTTAAATGCAAATTAAATTACATGGAACTATAAACCAGACTTGATGCTAGATTTTGGGAAGGGTTTTGCGATATTGTGCGCATACCATGTTAGGATTCTCAATCAAAATCACTGTTAGTGATCCAAATCTGCACCCTAATGCCAAGATATGAAATAAATTAGTAGGTTTGGATGTAACATGGGACTGCTTTCAGGTTGTGGGTGTCCTATTTGAAAGAAGACCTCCAGATTATGGGTTGGATCCCATTTTGATGCCACCTAACTACTGATTTCTAAGGTAAAGGGTAAGAAATACATAACACCTAAACATAACCTAAAAAACCTAAGGTGATACACCAAAAATAAACTAGGACCTGATAACAACCTATCACATTCAAAACAATATCATAAAACTTGGCTTACACAACTCATTTTCAAATGCAGTTCACATATGTAATTTATAAGGTCTCTAAACATGGCTTTTAGAAGGAAAACAAAGGTCTCACAACTAAAAACACTATTGTATAACACAACTTATAACATATTAACATGCATTTTCTACTAAACAGATGCCTAAACATGAGACAAGTTTGCAAGGAAAGATAAATTTTCACAAGACAAATTGATCAATCACTAATAGGATACTATGAAACATGAAATGAGAAGGTAAAATGCTCTATTTTATTGATTCAAAGTGCTTACTATATCACAAGTTCATCTGAGTTTCAATACTACTCCATGATGAAAAATAGCTCCAAAAAATAAAGCTATCACTCTACTGGAAAGAAATAACTCCCTCCAAAATGCCAAAATGAAGCTACTTAAGCAAAAAGATCACACAACTCTCATGCTTTCCCATCTAGAAGGTTTTGGTCGGATGAGGCACAAAATCCAAAAAAGAACCTTCTAAAATCACTCCAAAAAGTCCTCCAAATGGTCCAAAGTCAAGCCAAGTCCAAGATCACACTGAAGGTGTGATAAAACAGCCTCCAAAATGGTACATGTCTCCAAAATAGTCAAATGCACCACTCACACACTCTCCCCATGTTTGCAAGTCATCAATTTTGTCTCCTAGCCTTGACTCATGCAATATGTGTGTTTTGAAAACACAAGACTCCAAAAAAGTATTAAAGATAATAACTTGATTAAGTGATTCATAATACACCACTTAATAAAGTTATTTTAAATCTTAAAGCAGAATACAAGAGGGCCCCACCACCTCTTTGAATAAAATTACATTTGCATTAAAAAGACATAATGAAAGTGATTTGCAAATCACTTAAATGATATCTTACACTTTGCAATAAGATGTACAAATAATGCTACCAAAATTCTTTCAAAAGCATTAAACAAAGTAAAACTCCAAGGCATTTGATCATCTTCACTTACCTCATTTTGTACTCCAAGGCCACACACTTGGTCAACATCTCTGATTTTTCAAGGAAAAATAAAGGTTCAAATTTTGGCCTATGTGGGCATTTAGGGACTCTATATGATCATAAAAGGCTTCCACAATTCTTGGAAGGCACATTTGAAGGTTTTCAAGGCTTATCACATTTTAAAGGGCAAGGCATCTTTCACATGTCTCAAAAGCAACATATGACCAAAGGTCAAAGGCATAATATGTGTGACTAGGCACACTCCTCATGTTTCATTTTGAAACACTTAGCAATTTTTGACAAAGCATCAAGTTTACAAGGAAATAATTTGCCTAAGTCTTTAAACCCCCATTTGGCCCCCCTTATGTAATTGTGTTTCATTTTTTAAAAGAAAGGGAAAATACCATTGGCCAATTTAGGGCTTTAACCCTAAAAAACAACAAAGTATCAATGAAGAAAAACAAAACAAATTCATTTCTTACATCGAGCTTTTTGGAAGCTCTCAACCGCCATAGGGTTTCAAGGGCTTCACTGGAAAACATTTTTCTGACTAGTTTTGGCTGATTTCATGATGAAATCAGGTGACTTCCACTGAAAAAAATAGGTAACTATTATTTTTTTGAGAAAAATATACATTTTTCCATCTTTCAAAGGCTATTCATGAGTTAAATGTCATGGCCCAAGCACATTTTTTGATCATTTTATTGTTTCTTTTCTCCTTTTTTTCATTGCTGATTATTGTTTCAACCGCTATTGTTTTTATTTTGAAGATTAAAGGAAGCTTTCTATAGAAATAACAAGCTTTGTATATTACAAGAAAAATGAGCAAAAGGCTCAGGTAAGCCTCCATTCGACCCACTCCATTCTAGTTTTTACTGAAAAAAGGCTACTTCGAGCCCTCCATCTTGAAAATATAACAACAATTTTTATTTCTTTCTTTGCATTTGGATTCAAATGAAGAAACCCCAATCTCTTTTATTGTTTCATGAAGAAATAATGTTCTTTTGGCCATGGCCATGAAAAGAGAAGTAGGGTTTTTCTAATGCATTTAACTACTTGCTTTAATTACCTCGATGAAAGATCTCTTTTTGTATCTCTGTATTTTCAATTTAATTGCAAAACCCCAAGTGGTTTTTTTCTCCATTTTGTAGAAGCTTTCCAATTTTTTGTAAAACCCCAAATGGGTTTTTGACATATGTAAATTAAACCAGATTCTTTCTACTTCTACATTTTGCAATTTTTCATGTATTTCCCCTTTTTAAGAAAAACCTTCCTATGCCAATAAAATGTGCAAGATTATAATGTGAAAGAGATTTCATGAGGTTTAGAAGTTGAAACCAGAGCTACCTCTATTCCACAATAAAAATGCTACCATGTGAAGAAAAACTGGGCTTTCTAAATGATTCAGTGCCATTGCACAGTACAGGTACAATTTGAAGGCTCTAAACATCTTTTCCATTATTTCATTAACACTTATCCTTATTGATCTTTGCAAAGGCTTCCACCACTTGTATTTTGCTTCCCACATTTGACAATAACGTGGATACCATTCCCTTCAACCAACAATTACCATTCGTTGGGATGGTGATCTTGTTTCCTTCCTTCATTTAACTTTCTTACTTCACTGTATCTACCACCAATGAAATAACACTGAACTCATTAAAAAAAATTTGTGGCATTCTTGAGTTGTTTTCACTTCTAGATGCATGGACATCTAAATCAGAATGAAGTGGGATGGGAAATTGTATTCCTGGTAATACTTTCAATTCATTTATTCCATCTAAGATAGTAATTGGTGCCATGTTACATGTGTTCAAACTACTTTTACTCAAGGTTGTCCTGACACACTGAGTCTCTAGAGTTGATATTACTAGAATCACTTGGTTTTGTTACAAGAAACTTCTCATTAGCCATTTGTTTCTTCTTTAATGATGATTCATGTTTTGTTGACTCAAATTTTGCTAAAGAATGACTTAATTGAATCCTATGTCACTGTCATACACTACTTTGCCTTTATTTGAAACAAACACTTCTTTGGCTATCTTGAAACTATTCATAATATTATGTTAATGCTCTTTTGATTCCCCTTTCCCACTTTTAATATTGAACGATTTCCCATTATACACTCCTTTAATTGTTATCCTAATTATCTCCAGGAATGCATGTGCCCTGGATGACAGTCATATTGTCATTCCAAACATTTATTGTCCTTATTACTATCATTTATGCCATGACTGTCCTATAACATGCATATTGTTGTTGCCCTATGTGGATGTCACTAGGGCTGTCATTTTGAAATGAAACTTAAATGTCTTGATCTCAGTCCTCTCAAAATCACTGAAAAACCTGAATCATTCTTAACAACCCTACATTCACTGTCATCAAACACTTGGGTATGTGCAGGATCATGATGGGCCAAAAAGTGGCAATATGATGGGTATATGGCTGAAATTTTTTTTTAACTCAAAATTTATGAAAGGAAAAGGGGTTTTAAAGGAGATTATCATCTTTCCATCAATATAAATTATGCTTTACTTTGAATTTAATAAGTAATTAAATTATTCATTTTATATTTGAATTACTTAACTAAACTCCGATTGATAGGCTGATTGAAAAATATATATAGCTTTCAAATGATATCATATTTTTGAATCCAAAACATGCATCACATTCTATGCTTTCACATACTATAGGATTAGAAAGAAAAATTGAATTTCATGAAGTTTTGACCAAGTTAAGTCGGGTCAAACATACGATCTTTTATATTTTTTAAAAGTTGTAATAAAAAATTCAGTAATTATTTACTTGGAAAATTAAAAAAAAAATATGCATCACACGGACATGAGTCCTACTTATATCTAAAATATTATAAAAAATATTATCATTTTATTGTATTAGGGTGGTCAAACAAACACCTACTTTATTTTTTTTCCTTGAAATTTTTACCGCATTGAAATTTCAAATTTTCACCAAATAGATTTTTTTTTTTAAACAAACCTAGTTGTTTAGAAACTAAATTCAATTTGCTACAGATTCTATTCTTACATATTTTTGAAATAATATAGATAACTTATTCAAATTTTTACGTCAAATTGCCTAGCTCTGATTTTTCTAAATTTTTTGCCACTTAAGGGCCTATTTTTTCCATGATGATCTTGCACATACCCACTTGATCATGCTCATATAACTCGTGTTATTTGGAATGTAACCTTTATTGTGTCAATATTTTTCCACAAAACCTTTATTCTTTAAGGTCTTCCACCAACACTCAAGCACTATATGAGGCTCATGATCACCTCTCATGATGTAAATTACCTTCTAAAGAGGTATGTCATAAGTTTTCTTGACAAACTCCTTCCTCATGGCTTGTATCTTAGACATAGTTATCTCAAAACCACTTTGTATACCATGCAACATATCTTGAATTGACTCATGTATTGGTAATTGTCTACTTACCCCATTTACATCCATATCTTTTCCTCTTTGATCTTTCTTTACCATTGGTGATATTGACCTTGTCCTTCTGGCTGGTGAGCTTTTCCTGAGAACCTCACTCTGATGAAGAATTTTCACTTTCAGATCCTTATGAATCACTTAAGATCTGATATGTATGCATTGAGATATTAGTCTCGATTTATACTCTTAGTTTCTAGAACTGTATGGCTTCTCTCTGAGGTAAGTCCTTGTGTATGAATTCACATTGAGGGAGATCAAACGTGGGTCCTCCTTTTTGCAAGGTTGTATTTGTTGTCTCAACCTTGACTGGTTGTCAAGGTGGGATCCTTGAGTGTTGCTCTAGCTTGTTGTATCTTTATTTTG
The DNA here is from genome assembly GCA_007258455.2 of Sequoia sempervirens. Lineage (NCBI taxonomy): Eukaryota > Viridiplantae > Streptophyta > Pinopsida > Cupressales > Cupressaceae > Sequoia > Sequoia sempervirens. The sequence continues at coordinate 162,721 of VDFB02129759.1, forward strand.
TATCAACTGATTAGAGGACTACCCTTTTAGTACACTCAACCTTCTACTATATAATCTACTTTGTGTACCATTTCCATCATTGCCTCATGTATGTTGACTACCTCATGGTGACTTGAATGGTGGCCTATCCTCAACTTGAGCAGAAATGTGCTTGTTGTTCCACATGTTTTCCACCTAGTTTCCACAACATTTTAGCCCTTTTGATAATGTGGAATGATTAAACATTGTCTCCTCACCTTAAACCTAGTGGGCAGACACATGTCACCTACATTGGTGACTTGAAAGCTCACCATCCTATGCGATGTGTGGTTGTCCAATAGGGTTAAGGTGAGAGGGACTTGTCAGTGCCTTGGATTGTTCCTACTTGTTGTCCTATGTGCTTCATGATGATTTTAGCATGCCTTGATTTCTCCTTCATTATTTAAGAGATGCATAATTGAACTTGATGCATCTTTTTAATCTGATAATGAAATTTGATCAACTAGTGTGATTCCATATCGATTTAATTCATTAATAACATGTATATCTTTGATCAAGTTACTCAATTTCCTATCCCTCTTAAAACATTAGAGGGAAGCATTCTGATCTCTACCCTCGTGGGAGCCACATTTACCCCACATGTTGTAATTAGCTGAATCAGAATAGTAACAAGACTTGTCCTAAATCTACACAAGGAACAAACAATTAGATAAATAAAGCATATTATAGGTGTGTTTGATCACTTATTTCTTGTTTTCATGGAAACTTATGGTATGCTGCTTATTTAATGCATCTAGAAATCAGTTTATACATGTATAGGTGTATGTTAATGTGAGGTTTTGAGACTTTTCATTGCTTAGAGCATTGCTTAGATAACATCATTGTTATTTCCAGATGTAGGAAATAGGAGCACTATGGAGTTAGGAAAGACACAAGCATCTCGGGGGAAGTAGCAGGACAAGATGATGTAGCTAGAACCAGTCATTCTCAGCCAATGACTAGTCTCTCTCCTTATGTGCACATTTGTATTTGTTTAATTATTCATGTATATTCTTTTCTTTATTTTCATTGAAATATAAAGTTAGTCCCTTGGCTTGTGAGGGACATGTACACTTTCATGATTATCAATAAAGATTACATTTGTAACACATATGGTTCTCTTTCTCATTTGTTGTAATTGTAACATTGTAATAAAATGTAATTTGTTTCATTTGAAAATCTATTTCATGCATATTGAATGACTTAGTTGACTATGGTTTATCTTTTAAATGTTTAAACAAAAAACAAAAAAAAGAATAAACACTAAGTTACCTTATTTTTAGCTGAAAGTTAAAAATTAGGTAACAATTTTTGCGACATCTGCTATATGTTTGCATGCTAAACATGAGACCAACTACCTAAGCCTTATCCATTTGGCATAGAGTCACTCAAAAAACTAACACCACTTGAAAATAACATTGTATATTGTTGTAACTCACTAAACCAACAAGAGAAACTTTGAAAACTATTGAAAAACAAAGACAACAAAATGAAAACTACCACCTAACTATGCAAATATAGCACTTAGGGAAAACTGAAAAAACATCTATCTAATGAAACTAAACTAACCTACTCTAACAAACAAAGAAGTTGGTCAAACAAAACCATTGATAGGATTTGCAAATTAACACCCCTTTTTAATCAACAACTGATGCATTACATGATTATGCATTGCTGAAGAACATGAAACACGTGCATATATTCAAAATATTGTTGCAATGTTTCATGAAATATGTAAAGAATCTCACTTACACCTTGATCTCGATCATGCCTATTGTTGTCCTGAACTAGACAGGTGAGTTGAATTCGATCACCTTTAGTTGCAAATCCAAAATCAACTTCTTCTTTAATTGCATCCTCATACTTGGTTGGAAGCATGACCTTTGGTACTTCAGTGGCCTCTAAACTATCTAAATATCTAATGGGGTGGCCTATTGAAATGACAAAGGTTGAATTTCCCTTGTTGGTTGCTTCTCTTCCTTCTTGGTTTTCATGGTTGTCCTACTTCGTGGCTTCACCTTGCATTATGATTTTCCAAGTTGATTCTTCCTCCATTATTAATGAACAATCACCTTTCACCAAGGTAGCTAATAACTTATCAAAGTTGTCA
>VDFB02129760.1:0-21887 GCA_007258455.2 Sequoia sempervirens
TTGTATGCTCAATTGTAATGTTAAAAAAAAAAAATTGTTTGCTTTGTCTGTGTTCTCTGGGTTGCATGACGGGCGTTACAATCTTGGTCATCTTTGTAGTTGGTGGGTTAGAGGTATTGAAAACTTTGAAACTTCAGACTTTGGTTCTAAGGTTCCAAGTTTCAGTGACCACGTGACATTATGGACCATGACCGTTTGATGAATTTTTTATGGATGACTATAGTTGCATTCTGAAATTATATCTCTGAAGCACTAGATATGTGAATTGCAACCTCTGGAATTACACTAGAACTATTAGATTTTTATAAATCAATGGTTGAAATTTTATTAATTATTTAGGTCTGTTGGTCATCCTGCTCTTGTTTACCATTTAATATTGCCTAATTCAAACCAAAATATTTTATGACAAAGCCTTAAATCTTAACTCTTTAATCTTGAGGGTTGAGTCTCATCAACCTAGCGATGTCCCCATTTTAAATTATGCATGTGCATAAAGTTTGTTTTAAAAGAGGGACCATTCAATGAATTTTCGATGGATGGCTATAGATGCATTTCAGAAGTAAATCCTCGAAGTAATAGACTTTTGAATTGAAACCTCCAGAATAATAGTAGAACCGTTAGATTTTCATAAATCAATAGTTGATATTTTATTAATGATTGGTTTCAAAAATCAACATATAGTTCTAATCATAAGTGAGCAAAATTTATTGTGACTTATTAGCTAGGACATTGATAATCACTAAGGTAAAACGAGACATTTAATTCTCTATTTTCAATGCATCGAAGTACTCTACCTTTCATTTATACTATTGAAATTCTCAATTTAGCTATGGTACTAGGGGGCGGCATGGATTAATACCATATGAATAGCTAGAGTGATTGATTGGATAGCTTTATATTGAAAACTGCACGATGTACTATAGAATCGTAGATGATGATGTCAATAATCCAATGATTTTGACAATCAACAGCTTGCGTGGCACTGCCAATTTTGACAATTGATAGCTTGTTAGCTTGAGCTATAGTTTGAAACTTTTCATGTAGCCAACTTGAGGTATTGATTAAGTTGGATTTTTGGTTTGCGGCTACATGAATCACAATTATTACTAATTAGTCATTAGTAATTATACACAACCTCAAAGCTCACATGTGACATGTGTGAGGTGTACAAGGTACCAGGTGGGTAGTGGAACTTTTGGCGGCACTTTTGGCCCATAAATAAGGATAGTGAGCACAACTAAAATCATTTGTTTAATTGTTGTAAGGGTTTTCATTTTGTAGGGTTAATAACTTAATAAGGATTCAGTAAGAAGATGATGTGGTATTATTAGGGATGGTATGGATTATCCTACCTCCAATTATGTAGTTACAAAGTAAAAGACCAATTTCCTTCAAGTTTAGAATGGGTGGAATTGGAAAGAAGTTGATTTGGTTCACCTGACTTCTCAAAAAGGTTTTGAACTAGGTTGAGGAGCTCTGATGGACATAAGTGCTATCCCAATGAATGGAGGCTGCAAGTAGAAGGTGGGAGAATTTTTATTACCCCTCATCGTCTGCATGACTCTGGTTCTCAAAGGGGATAAGCACATTTTGTATCTTCACAGCTCCCATTTCCCCAACATGGTTGGCCAGGCGAGTTCCCTGCATTTAATTTTAGACACCATGGCCTACCAAGAAAGCCCCATGCATTTATTTTTAGTGCTCATCTTCTGCATGGGAACAATTTTACAATCCCTCATCTTCTAAATCAGTTTGGTTCTGAAAGGGGATAAGTACATTTTGTATCTTCATGGCTCCCATTTCCCTAGTTTGATTTGGCCCCATTTCCCCATGCATTTATTTTTAGAGCGAAAAGGGTATGGTTGAATCGACAAGTCCCATGTGTTTATTTTCAAATCTCATGGTTGACCTAACAAGTTTCATTTATTTTCATAGATACATGTATCACATTTACATTTTCAAATTTTCACCATTGGTCCAACAGAAGCTTGGCACTTGCGCTTACATTTGTATTTGTACTATGCAATAATGTGATAATGTAATTTAGTTGTAATAAAATAAATTGTTTTTCTATTAATGTGACATTGTAATTCATTTTATTAAGTTCTTTGCAAGTTAAGTGCTATCAATGGTTGTGTAATGTACTATTAATGTGACATTGTAGTTCATTTTATTAAGGCCTTTCAAATGTTAAGTTTCCAGTCCCTTGGTCTTGATGTCAATCCTAGTGCATTAAACTTTAAAGAAAATTTAAAACACATGTTTTAAAGAAAATTTAAAGAAAATTTAAAACACATGTTTTATGTTTATTATTTATATCATAAATTACTCAACTGTTCGATGAAAATTTGATGTATGGTTGTAGTTTCATTCCTGAATGAGATGCATAGAGCGCTACGCTTGCGAACCTAAACCTCTGGAATCACCCTATAACTGTTAGATTAACAAAGATCAACAGTTTAGAATTTGTTGTCAATGCAGGACTACATAATTGTTTTTAATGGCTTGTTTTAAATGTTGTCATCCATGTACATTGTACTACATAATTGTGTACTATGTAGTTTGTAAGTAACAAGTAGACATTTCAGTGTCATTCAGTTTACTCATTGCAGTGCACCACCTTGTTCTGGGTTCCACAGTTCCACTTCCAACAAAGCCATTCCAGTAACCTAGTTTCAAGCTTCAACATAGCTTCGACTTCAAGAATCAAAACTCAAAATCTGGGTAAGTTAAAGAATTCTTGTGGATATTTTTCATTGCTTGAAGTTGACATTTCTTAAAATCTTATTTTTTCAAACTTTGAAGCTTAGGTTTAGGGTTAAGAGGCTTAAGAATTAAGAAAAATTAAATTTCATATTGTTGATTGTATCAGCATGTCTACCACCAATACCACTAGAGCAATGTCAGATAAAATAATACATTATGTAAAATTGCTTGAAACCCCAAGTTTCATTGATGAATACCATGATATTTATGATCTTGAAACCTATGGTAAGCATACCTCAAAACTTATATTTTCATCTCAAAATAAGGCTTCAAAGCAAATGCAAGTTAATAGTATCAATGCACCATGTGTAACTAGATTAGGGTGCATGATGTTACATGAGGTTTTCCCTTGCCCATAATTTATCATGGTTTGTGCCCTAAATTATGATGATAAGAAAAGAGAAATTTTTAATAAAGATAGAAAAGACTTGAATTGTTAGCCATTAATGCAGAAGAACTTGGAAAAGTGTTGGCCTTGGGGTTTACAACCAAAGAATCTGGAAATGTCCACATTGACCTAGAAAAGCTTGCTAGTGATTATGAGCAGTGGATGAAATGGAGAAAAATCCTTTCTTAAATAAAATTGTTCAGGATAGAAACAAATTGAAAGGTGATCATAAGCCTCCTTATGATTTGGATATTTTTAAACCATGGGTTCAGGATACTATTTCCATGCTAGCATTTTTCCTCAGACTGGATAGCAATTTGGAAGTGGGTGCATGCCTCCTTGAAATGGTGTATAATATCCATTATGGTGTTCCACATGCCAAATATAATTTTATTAAGCACATTATAGAATCCATGCATAAACAATTTTTAATGATTAAAGGAGGTTCCACCAAGACATTTAGGTTCACAACCTACTTGTGCTATCTTTTTCTATTCAAATTCAAAGGAATGTTTTAGACCAACAAGCTTCAGATTCAACCTTATGGTAATAGTAATCTTGAGCTTAACGAAATGGCTCTAGTATATGAATGGGCCATTGTTATAAGGTTGCATGATTCTCGAAGGAACTACAGTCATTTTGTAGACTACTTTTTGTTTCCATTGCATCAAGCAATTACAAATACGCCAATGCCTAGATTGCCTATGTCATGTAGAAACTGCATTCAACTAGGAAAATAAATACAATTGGCTTATTGGTACTTATTGGAAGAATATATTGTGCTAATATTTTATGGATCAGAAGTACAACCATACAAACTTCCAATACATGTGAAAAAAAGTGTTTTTACTTTGGAATATGTAAGGCAAATGCAGAGTACTGATGAAAGACACTTTACTAGTCAGGGGAAGAAGACCATATTTCCTTCTTTACCTTTTTCATGTGGAGGGATGGCATTTGAGAGAAAATAATTTAGTGTGGCACATGATCTTTTGAATTTTATTTTATTTTGATGTTATTTGTCACTAGCAATATGATCCATGTGACACCATTAAATCAATGATTGTGATCAATAAGAATGTTGGAAGTGGAATTCAACATCAAAGTAAACCCTTGCTTGAAAACTTGAGAAACAAGGATTCTTGAGATGAGGTCAAAGTAGCAATGGAGAAAAGTGCTACTAAGAATGGTATTTCTTTTGAACAATTTTTAGCAAAAAATGTGGCATTGCATCGAAAGACAATTAGGAGGTACAACATTTTTTATGAAAAAATTCATAAACCATCTAGTAGAGTAAGAATGCCAAATTATCTAGAGAAGGAAGTTATAGAAAAAAATTGGTCATGATAAAAAATTACTTCATTTTGGTCTATGAGGAAGTACCTAGGTGATCCAAGAGCTCTTACAAAGTATGGAGATAATGAAGAAGATCTTGAGTTTAGAAAATTATGGAATATAGAGCATCTGAATGAACGAGAAGGTGAAGAAAGTGATGATGATAAGCAAGAAGAAAGCCATGTCAATTTCAAACTTGGTTTAAGTGAGGCCACAAAAGAAGCATTTACTACAAGAGTAGCCATAGCTGAAAAAATGGGTTATGAAGGTGGTAGTTTGGGGTCCCAAGGACAAGGAATTCCTATAGTAATAGATGTACAACATAGAAAACCAGTTGATAAATTTGGCCTTGGAGCTGATAAATTAGACCAAGGGCAAACAAGTAGAGCCAAAACAATTCAATTTGTTAGAGCTTCAAATCATCTTCCTCATGGTTAGACACAATCACAATTAGGACATGCCCATGGTGGAGGGCTTAGTGCAACTAGAACTGCCTCTAGTGGTGATGGTATGGATACTAGTACTAGTAGTGGTCAACATGTGCTACAACAAAAAATTACACACAAGAGGACAACAACACAATATACCATAGAAACACTAGGTGATCAAGGCATATAGAAGAGGCAAAGGATTTTGACAGGGCCAACTCCAAGTCACACTACCAGTGGATCCACCACAAAGGAGTTATTTCCAGGAACTCCCCCAATTCCAGTTAGTATGGCTATGACATCATTAGAAATTGTAAGTACTCCTATTCCTTCGCCATTCAAGAATTTCATTGTTCCTACATCCCCGAGTTTTGATTACATTGAAGAGTTTAAAAAGAATTCAGAATTGAATGAAAAAGAAAATAAGCAACTAATGGAGAGTGTGTCTTCTTTAACTTTAGAGCCTGCAACAACCATGGTATTACCCACATTTGACACAAGTAAATAAATCATGGAGTACACATTTCTTGTTCCCACAATTCAAAATAGACTACCAAATCATATGGCTCCATTTGAATTCCAAGTGAACAATTTTCAATTGGATTTTTTTAGACTCAAAAATACTGAAAAAATTATTGTATCAAAGAAGAACAATGAATTGGTGTACACATCATTGCTAAAGAAAGATAGAGAGAAAAAAAGGTTGCAGAATCAAATTGAAAAGTTACATGCAGACCTAGAAAATAAGAAAGCAAAGAGGAACGCAACAAATAACAAGAGAAATGAATTAGAAAAAAGAATAAAAAAATTTGCCTCTACATTAACAAGCAAAGAGGATAAGCAGAATGAGTTTGAGACTATAGCGAATGAACTAAAGCAAAGGCTACATGAGAGCAACAAGAAATATGATGAGGAAAAATCCACTTCAAAAAAATTAAGACTAAGCATTGCAAATGGAAATGCATAGTGGGAACAAAAATTGGAGAAGGAGAGAAAAAGAAATGAAAGATTGGAGGCAGAGGTAATGGAAGCAAAAAATGAAATTAAGTCTTGTCAAAATAAGTTATCTTCATGTTTTGTAGAGAAACAATGAGGCATATGAAACAAAATATCTGGGATGAAATAATGTAGGGGATTGATCATTTGTGTGACATGTTTCAATTGATTGATGCTATTAGAAAACATCATAAGAAGCTCAGCAAATATTTAATGGAGAACAAAAATGTGCTGGCATTAGAGAAATTAGCAAAAAAAATTCAAAAAATAGTCTACAAATCTAGTGACAATGTTTTGAAATCAAAAGGGATTACTAATTAGCTTACTACATCAATGGTGTTTTCATCTGTCATTGAAAAGTGTTTGAGAATGCATGAAACAGAGAAATATTTGTATTTGGCTACATAAGAGATGAAGAAGGTCAATGAAAATTTAAGGAACTTCACAGAGCTTGGTTTACCAGAGCCTTTTGACACAAATGAGTGATTTGTTGGATGGAATGATTTCAGAAAGAAGATGGAGGATGCAAGGAAGATTGATTTGGACTAGTTACCTCAGAACCTAGATGTGGTGACCTATTTGGATTCCATCAAACCATTGCTAACCCTGAATGCAAAATTGACTGAAGAATCCAAGATAGGTTCTAATTTGAATCATGAATTGTTAACAAATCTTCAATTCAAACAACATCAGTTAGAACAAACGAAAATTCCAACACTTGAAGAGTGGAAGTTTCTAGAAAAGGTGATGTAGTGATTTAACTTTTGATAATATGAGTTTTCAAGTTCCAACTCAGCTTTGTGTAGAGTTGTCTTTGAGAAATATTTTGCATTGACAATGTGTCTATGTATTCCTTCATGTGATATAGTGATAATCAATTTAAAAGCTCAAATTTAGAGTTCAGTTTTGTGTTGATTTTCAATTATATATATTATTTATTATATCATTTGAAGAAAAATTCTACTAGTGGTTTCAACTTCTAGATACACTTTTTATTATGTTCATTATTGTATATGCTACTAATACTATTGTTAATATGTTATTAATATAATAATAATTGATTTGATTCATGAATAGTTGAGCACATGCTCAAGTTTTACTTTTAACACAATTAAAATACGAACTATAAGGTGATTTTAATTCCAGGCATCCATAATCTTAGTGAAATTGCATTATAATTCACAAATCAATACTCAATCTCCATGAATACGTAGCGTATCCACTAAAAATTTATATGAATTCATGTCGTGGATTATCTATTATTGGAATTGGAATGATGGATTTTTGGTTAGTTTCATTGCTACTAAGTTTTGGTGAAGAGATCAGTTTTGGTGATTTTCTTGACCTTAGTCGCTAGCCCTTAGAGTTTTATAACCTTGTCACAGAACTCTAAATTTCCATAATTCCCCTATTCCCCGACATGGTTGATGGTTCACTTTTTTGAGTTGCAAGTCTTTCTTGGTCATATTTCTAGTCATTGGGTCGGAGGTTTGGAAAACTTTGAAACTTTGAACTTTGGTTCTAAGGTTCCAAGTTTCAGCAACCATGCGACATTATGGACTTATCTTGCCTTTCAAAGGTGCCATCATTTTTCATCTCATTGAATGTTATGTGTGGACTAAACATGAGTTGTCTTTTTAGGAATTTCCAAAAAGCGTGCTATGTACGAACTAATGTAAAATATAAAATATAAAATATCACAATTTCATAGAAAATATCATCAACTACAGTTTGAATTTGGAATATGATTCATGAAGTGCAATATAAAATAAAATATCATGAAGTGCAATGATTTTCAAATTCATTGAATACAATATAAAATATCATCAACTATTTTATGGAATAATAGAATCTAATCCTAGGATCCATGAAGTGCAATATAAATACCTAAAAGTCGCTATTTCTCTTGAATCTTTTCCATTTCCCAAATGGACTGGGGGTCATCAATCTAACGTTCATCATTAGATAAATTAAAAGAGTCATCTTGAATTTGATTCCAAGTCTTCTCTTCATTTTCTTTGGCCTGTGTCTCAAATTCAACATTGATTGTGTCATTTTTGTCAATGTCGGTTGTCTGAGTCCCATTGCAACTACCAGTGCCACTAGTACTAGCCTTTGGAATTGGAGTGTTGCACAACCCGACCCCTCTTCTTTCAAATTTGGACCTCCAAGTTGTGAGTGCCCTTTCAAAAGGAAAATTTCTGACATAATAAACAATTCCTTTCATCCTCAAGCAATTTTCCAAATTCTTGTCTAGTTCTTTTCTTAACTTTGATTTCAAAAACCCCAATGTACTAAAAACTCTCTCATCCTCCACTAACCCCAATATCATTATTTAGCATACATCAACAAGTTTGAAATATTCTGATATCAAACCACACAATATTTCACTCTGACCTAAGCTTTTCAAAACCTTTTTTATTGATCCTGGTTCAAAGGCCTTGTCCTTGCCCATGGATTTATATTGGTCCCTTATAGCTATTGCAAAAATCCCACATTGTTTTCTAAGCTTAGCTTCATCTAAAATTCCTTCTATTTTCTGCTCATTGTATGTTACATTTTTTGAAAATTGTTTGATCAAGATTTTTACCTGAGCATGAAAAAATGTGGGGTTATCTCAGTTTTCCCAAAATTGAGGATACACAATACTCGTGGCTTCAATTATTTCATGTGGAGGGAATCTTTCACGAATCTCTGAGGAAAGAAACTTTGCAATTGCCTTCAAATTATCACCAACAAATTTAACAATGCCTTGAAAATCTTCCTAGTTAACAGCTACTTCTCTGCTAGAGTGCCTGACTATATTACATTAGTACATTTGTATCTCATATCCACATACATAGATGCATAATTTCCCACTTGCATTAAACTGTAAATAATTATCAAGATCATTCAAATCAATAATTTTCTTCCACATGAAATAATTTGGGCCATCTTGTGTTAGATATAGATATAGATGATCAAGGGCCAAGCATGTAAGCTTATGTAGATTAGCATATTCATTAATATACATAGTTCTATCTTGGTATTTATTCACAAGCTTGTTCATCACATCTAGCATGGGGAGAAGACTAGTTAAATTCAAGAGTGTCTCTATATCGCTTAACCCATGTAAGAGGTTAGGAGCTTTATCTACTCTGTTGTGATGCTCGTGCATCACTCCAATCAAAGATTGACATTTTGAAAGAACTTGTTGTGTTGGTCCATGTAGGGAGATCCATCTAGTATTGAAATCATTAAGAAGCTTGTTTCTTGGTGTTATTCCCTTAGCAAAATTTTGAAATTCTGTGAAATGTTTAGGACTTCGATAGAAGTACATGTGGATCTTGCAGACTAGATTTTTGACTTTTGATATTATAGGAAACTTGCTAACAATTTTGAATGTTAAATTCATTATGTGGGCCATGCAGTGAATGCCAAGAATGTATGGTGCACAAGTTGTTTGTAACTTTGTGAAAACACCGATCCTTTGACCTTGCATCACTGCAGCTCCACTAGCTCCTACACACACCAAATTTTTCGCAATTTCAACTCATCCATACTTGCAATTTCATTCAAATATTTTTTGACTAGTTCAAATATATTTTGTGTTGTTGAATTGTTCTTCATTTTATAAACATAGAGAAGATGAGCTTGACGAACATGTTGTATATTATACAAATTCATACAGACCCAAGAAGTATTGTCTACCATAGTAACTTCATCTAAAGATAATGCAATGAAATTTGACTCTTTTACTTTATCCTTTAAATCTTCCTTTCCCACTACAGCAAGATAGTTTTCCCAATCCATCCAACGTTTACTGACCAATGTGACAAGGGATAGTGAGGAAAATTCAAATAAGATAATAAACCAGAATATTCTGGGTAGTCTATCATAGGACGCCCTCTAAAAAAAATATGAAAAACAACACTCATCTAAACAGTTTTTAACAGATTTTCTCCTTCCATTGCTTTTCCAAATTGAACCTCAAGTGAACCTTTACATGCAACAATGTTCAAAAAAAAAAATTCATGCTCTTCATAATCCACAACATACTTAACAATAATATATTTTTCCTTTGATTTCCATCGTATGACTAATTCTTCCTTTTTGTCTATGATTTTTTTTCATAAAATTTACCAATATGCTTTTCTATAGTGTCAATCTTTAGCTGCAACATCTTCGCTCTTCTACATTTCCAACTACAAATCTTACATTTAGCCAATGTTTCCTTTTCAATATCATTTCCATTTCCAATCCCCATAGTACCATGAATGGTTGTTTTGACAACCAACCAAGTTAAAAACTCCTTGTCATTTCCCACTCGCACCCCCTTTTTGGTTTATTTTTCCTTTTCTTGATAACAACATCATCATCCTCATCCAAGTCAATTATCTCATTCTGGCTAACTGGGCCCATGGTATCACTTGGAACATCTTCTACAGTATTTGTATCCTGATTTGATACATTTTGATTTAAATCGATGAAAATCTCAGCTTGACCTTCTAGTGGTGGTGAGGTATTGGGAATGCTACCAATATTTGGTGGAACAATTGATGATGTAGCTCCATCTTGACATGATGGATCAGAAGCTTTGGCAATTCCAAAGTAAGACTATATGGTACGTCTAGGTTTTTGGAGTTTTGATGGCCTCCCGGTCTCTTTACCACCCTAAGGAGCGACAAGAGTCTCTTCACCACCCTAAGGAGCCTGAGGAGCAGCGGGAGTCTCTTCACCACCCTGAGGAGTGGCAGGAGCCTTACCACCCTGAGGAGTGGCAGGAGTCTCTTCACCACCCTGAGGAGTGAAAGGAGTTTGAGAAGTGGTGGGAATCTCTTCACCACCCTAAGGAGTGGAAAGATCCTTACCCTTGTTGCTTGAGTCGCTCAACATATTGATCTCTAATTCACTAGACATATTAATCTCACTTTGAATAAAAATTGGAAAAAAATGTCTTCTTGTTTAAGGATAGAGAATAGTAATATAGATCCCATTACCTACTCAATATCATCTTTAAGACTGAAGCAAGAATGGAAAAGAGATAAATAAAACGTATTTTTATAACTAATAACATTATGAAGAAATGATCACTCACCTTTAAGTCTACATTTTCAGCTTTGGCTAACTTCCGATTTCCGAATAAATGACACTTTTGATTGTACTTATTTATTTTCATGGAATGGATTAATAATAAATCACATATCAAATTCAATACCATGGAATACAATATAATTTTTTTTGCTTTTCCTAAACTTAGTCGCTAGTCCTCAGAGTTATATAACCTTGTCACAGAGTTCTAAATTTTCATAACTTCGTGATTCCACGACTTGGTTGATGGTTCACTTTGTTGAGTTGCAAATCTTTCTTAGTCATCTTTCTACTCAGTGGGTCAGAGGTTTCGTAAACTTCAAAACTTCAGAGTTTGGTTCAAACTTCTAAGGTTCACTTTGTTGAAGCAAGAATGGAAAAGAGATAAAGAAAACTTATTATTATAAATAATAACACTATGAAGAAATGATCACTCACCTTTTAAGTCTACATTTTCGGCTTTTGTTGACTTCCGAATGGAGAAGTAGAACCTCAAAACCAAATAAAATGTGTAAGAATAAATGACACTTTTGATTGTATTTATATCAATCCATGATTCCATATTTGGCAAATTCCATGGGATTTTTAAATGGTATATTAAAAATTTGGCGAATCCTACGTGCTTATACAACAATACGTTGTAATTTTCAAGGTGAAATGTGTCTTCAAATGTAATTTTTTTTAATGTTATTGGAAAAATAGGTCCTCATGAGCAACTTTTTATAAATTTTAATTGAAAAAATAGGTCTTCACAAGAAACTATTTGTAAATTTTAATTGGCAAAATGGGTCTTGATACAATGTTTTTGTAATAGTATTGGTGAATATGTAGGTGTTTTATTAAATGCTTTTAGGATTCTAGGGGAAAATATTAGTCGGTCCAATTGAATCACGTAGTTTGAAAATGGCAAATTTGTTGCTTAAATATGCCTCATAAAAAAAATCATTGGTGAATGGACATGCATTGGACCTATAGTTCGTAAAATCTAGGCAATTTGGACACACTGTTGGGAGAGAGAATTTTCCAATTTCAACTTGGTCGATTCTTAGAATTCGCCAATTGGCGAAGATTCACCACTAAAGTTTTCCCTGATCACCATCCTCGTGAAGTCTCCTCTCTCTCTAAGCTCTCAAATTTCAAAAGGTAAAAGTGAAAATGAATTGAATTTTAACCCATTTTGAACCTATTTATAGGGTAAAAGTGGGATTTTCTTAAAAAAAATATTATTGGAGGTTCATTTGACCAAATTTGACCAGCCCGTGGGCTGCCCCAAACATGTCAAAATCCAAAATCAATTGCACCGCTGATTTTTTGATCATCAAATTGACTTATCGAGACATTTTCCAAATTTTTCTATTACTGGGCCAAAATTTGAAAAATTTTCCAAGGCGGAATAGATACTTCGTACCTTCACTGGGGCATATTTTTGACTAAATTTTCTTTGTCACAATGCAACAGGATGCATTATGACAAAGAGGGGAAAAATGTAGACACATAAAATTGACCTAGGCCTTTAAATTCTATTTTCTCCATATTCTTCTCAACATAATTAAAATATTTAATTATGTCCTATGGTCCAATTTCAACTATTAATTAAATAATTCATAATTATTTAATTCATTCATTCCTTTTATTCCTCTTGATTATTCAAATAAATAAATTTTAATTATTTATTTAAATATGTCGCTAATTTTATAATCTCTCTCTTTGATTAAATAAATTCCTAAATTTATTTAATTATCTTTTGTCCATTATTTCCTCCTAATTATTTAAATAAATAAATTTTATTCATTTATTTAAATACTTCATTAACTTCTAAATGTCTTCTCATAATTAAATAAGTTCTTTAATTTATTTAATTATTGTCCACCTTGACATTCTCCTAATTTTAAATAAAATTATTCCACTTTCTAATTTTCTCTCTTAGTAAATAATTTGAAATTAATTACTTATTGTTGCATGGCCCATTTAATTCAAAATGACAACTCTCCTTCATAAATCAAATAATTTTTAATATTATTTCATTTTCTAGCTCTTTTTTCGTGTCATTCTTATCTCCTTGTCACATGAAATCTTGTCCCTTGATTTGATTTCCTAAAATCATATCTTAACCATTCAATTCAAATTTACCCTAATGTTGCCCTAACCCTAATTTTGGGTTGTCACATTCAATTTTAACCATTGATCTTAGGGCATTTGTCAATCTTCAATCTTGGCGATTCATCCAAAATTGACTTTTCTATAAAATGGAAATTTTGGTCTCATTTGGACATCTACATATCTTGACATCTTGGCATTTCTTGACTTCATACTTTATACATTTTTCATGCTTTAGGCTTGCTTCATATTTGCATTGTGTAGCATTTTGGTAAAATCCTTCAACATTTGCTTAGCACATTGGCATTATCATAGTTTGCTCATCACAAATCTAAGTGAAAACATAATATTGTAGCAAATAGAGAAGGTGCAATGAAGGTTAATCATGGAAGTTGAAGACATTTGGTGAGATCTTTCCTTTTTTTCATGTTTTTACTCCTTTGTTCTTCATTGCTTTGCTTTGGGTTATTTTGTTTAAGCTCTAATCTTCTAACCTAGTTTTTTCCCTAAGCTACACATTTTTGAATCAATAGTTATTTTAAATCAACCATACTCTATATCTATTAAGAGGTGTTAGAGCTATATCCAAAAATATTTGATGGTTTTATACTCTTTGATTTGTAATGTATCATTTTGAGATATGGAAACTAGTATTTATGTACTTCTAATGGATCATGTTTGGATTTTCATTAAATAAAAAACCTTAATCAAAATCATTGTTCTCTAGAGTTAGCAAAATAAAAGGTTGTTCTCATTTTCATTTTTTCATTGATGAACTTTAATCTATGCCTAAATATTTTACTTATTCATCTATGTAGACTATTACAATCATATATATGTTAAAATTTATATATTTCTTATGCTTAGATTTATTTTCTACCCCATTTTTAAGCTTTCATTTGTTTATAGGTTGGGAGGAATATGATGAAATTTATAAAATTTTATTTATTAGCCGATAGGTTATATGTGTGAACTTTGGTTGGAATTTTTGTTAGCCTTCCCAGTTCTTAATCCTTTTAGCGGTCAAGAAAAAGGTAGTAGTATGTGTGAAATTTGGTCAGACTTTTTGTCAGCCTTCCTAGTTTTTAAGCCTTCTAGTGGTTAGGAAAAAGGTGGCGGATGTTTTTTAATTAAAAAAGAAGCGCTTGGTGCGCATTGGGAAGGTGGTAGATTTTTTGCCACATGGATAGAGAAGGCCAAGGAAATTAAATGTTGGTTGGCATCAACATTAATTATTGTATGGTTTTTGTGTACATCAACATTAATTATTGTATGGTTTTTGTGTACTAGTGATGGTTGTAATAACACCAGTCATTTAAAACCTTGGGAAACATAGCGAATGTCTATGCAATTTTCGATAAGGCATTGTTGGGTCTCGTTCTATTACTTTACCTGCTATTAGAGTCATGAGCAAGGAGGGAAAGCTTCTATGAAGGTGCAAATTCAATCAAGAATTTTCTAGCTTTTGTGAAGGTGGTTGGAGGTTATTTTATGTTTTTTGCATGGGGCGATGGTTGCAAAAGAAATACAAAAGTGTTGCCTATAATAAATTTTTTCCCATTTTTTGCAAGGGTTCAAGAAACAAGGCAATGGAGAGAAAGCAAGTGGGAAGAGGTGTGATATTGTTTCATTTATGGTTTGTGGTTTGTGGTAGGCTATATTGTTTCATTTATGATAAGGTATTGTTGATTATTTCAATTTTTGATAACGTTTTGTTGAGAAAATACTATATTATTTGTAAAAATGAATATTGTTTCATTTATGGTTCGTGTTTTGTGGCTATGGTTTTGCATGGGTTTGTTACTGTGAATTTTTGTGTTTTGTAGGTTTCTCCATCTGGGTCATTGTTCAAACCAATATTGTTTGATTTATGGCTTGTGTTTTGTGGTTATGGTTACAATGGAATAAAATAGTTAATTTTATACAGTTTATGTTGATTTCCATTATGCATTGTTGATTGTTGTCCTCTATCTTAGGCTATATTATTTCAATTTTTGATAAGCTACTGTTGATAAAAGTATATTTTTGTATGGGTTTGTTACTATGAATTTCTGTGTTTTATGGGTTTCTCCATCTGGGCCGCTATTGAAACCAATATAATTGTTTGATTTATGGCTTCCATTTTATGGCTATGGTTGCCATGCAATAAAATAGTTAACATTATACAGTTTTTATTGATTTCCATAAGGAATTGATGATTGTTGTTGTCTAGCTTTAGGCTATATTGTCTCATTTTTTATAAGGTGTTGTTGAAAATGCTATATTGTTTCAATTTTTGCTAGGGTGTTGTTGAGAAAAGAATATATTATTTGTTAGGACCAATATTGTTTCGTTTATGGTTCATTTTTTGTGGCTATGGTTTTGCATGGGTTTGTCACTATGAATTTTTTTGTTTTGTCAGTTTCTCCATTGTTGAAATGAATATTGTTTGATTTATGGCTTATGTTTTGTGGCTATGGTTGTAAGTGAATAAAATAGTTAATGTTATACAATTTATGTTGATTTCCATAGGGTATTGTTGATTTTTGTTCTCTAGCTTAGGCTATATTGTTCCATTTTTTATAAGGTACTATTGAGAAAAGAATATATTTTTGCATGGGTTTGTTACTGTGCATTTTTTATTTTGTCATTTTTTCCATCTAGGTTGTTGTTGAAACCAATATTGTTTGATTTATGGTTTCCATTTTGTGGCTATGGTTGCAACGCAATAAAATAGTTAATGTTATACATTTTATTTTGATTGTTATTCTCTAGCTTAGGATATATTGTTTCATTTTTATAAGGTGTTGTTGAAAAGGCTATATTGTTTCAACTTTAGATAAGGTAGTGTTGAGAAAAGACTATATTTTTGCATTGGTTTGTAAATATGATTTTTTGTGTTTTGTGGGTTTTTCCATCTGGGTTGGTTTTGAAACCAATTCCATTTTGTGGCTATGGTTGTATTGCAATAAAATAGTTAACATTATACAATTTATGTCAATTTCCATATGGCATTGCTGATTGTTGTTGTCTAGCTTAGGCTATATTGTGTCATTTTCGATAAGGTGCTATTGAAAAGGCTACATTGTTTCAATTTTAGATCAAGGTTTTGTTGAGAAAAGACTGTATTGTTTGTTAAAACCAATATTGTTTCATTTATGGTATGCATTTTGTGGCTATGGTTTTGCATGGGTTTGTCATTGTGATTTTTTTTGTTTTGTGGGTTTCTTCATCTAGGTCGTTGTTCAAACCAATATTGTTTGATTTATGGCTATGGTTGTAACTCGATTAAATAGTTAATGTTATATAGTTTATGTTGATTTCCATAGGGAATTGTTGTTATCTAGCTTAGGCTATATTGTTTTATTTTTGATAAGGTTCTGTTGAAAATCCTATATATTGTTCCATTTTTTGTAAGGTGTTATTGAGAAAAGACTATATTTTTGCATGGCTTTGTTACTATGCATTTTTGTGTTTTTTGGGTTTTCGCATCTGGGTTGTTGTTGAAACCAATATTATTTGATTTATGGTTTCCATTTTGTGGCTATGGTTGCAACGCAATAAAATAGCTAATGTTATACATATTATGTTGATTTCCATGGGGAATTATTGATTGTTGTTCTCTAGCTTAGGCTATATTGTTTCATTTATGGTTTACATGTGGTGTTGATGGTTGCAAGGAAATTGAATAGTTTATGGAATTGTTGGTTGTTGTTTTGTGCTTTGTGGGTTTCTCTATATGGGTCACTGTTGAAACCAAAATTGCTTGACTTGTGGCTTTTGTTTTGTGGCTATGGTTGCAACGCAAGAAAATAGTTAATGTTATTCAGTTTATGTTGATTTCCATTAGGAATTTTTTATTGTTGTTCTCTAGCTTAGGATGTATTGTTTCATTTTCAATAGGGTCATGTTAAAGAGGCTATATTGTTTTAACTTCCAATAAGGTTTTGTTGAGAAAAGACCATATTTTTGAATGGTTTTGTAAGTTAGCATTATACAAATTATGTTGATTTCCATTAGGCATTTCTCATTGTTGTTCTCTATCTTAGGTTGTATTGTCTCATTTTCGATAAGGTATTTTTGAAAAGGCTATATTGTTTCAATTTTTGATAGGGTGTCGTTGAGAAGATACTATATTATTTGTTAAAACCAATATTGTTTCATTTGTGGTTTTTTTTTGTGTTTCTATGGTTTTGCATGGGTTTGTCATTATGAATTTTTGTGTTTTGTGGGTTTCTGCATGTGGGTCATTGTTGAAGCCAATATTGTTTAATTTATGGCTTATGTTTTGTGGCTATGGTTGGAACAGAATACAATAGTTAATGTTATACAATTTATGTTGATTTTCATAGGGAATTGTTGGTTTTTGTGTGGTTTCAATGGTTGCAAGGCAATAGCCTAGGCCAAATTATTTCATTTTTTATAAGGTGTTGTTGAAAAAAGACTATTATGTGGGTTTCTCCATCTGGGTTATTGTTGAAACCAGTATTGTTTCATTTATGGCTTCTATTTTTTGTTGATGGTTGCAATGCAATAAAATAGTTAATGTTGTATAGTCTATGTTGTTTTCCATAGGGTATTGTTGAGTGTTGTTCTCTAGCATTTCCTAAATTGTTTCATTTCTGATCTAAAATAAAATAGTAAATGTTATAGAGTTTATGTTGTTATCCACAAGGAATTGTTAAGTGTTGTTCTCTAGCTTTGGTTGTATTGTTCCATTCTAATAGGTTACTATTGGAAAAATAATTTTCTAGGTTTCTGTTGAAACCATTATTATTTCATTTAAGGCTTTCACTTTGTGGTGATGGTTGCAACACTATATAGTTTATGTTGTTCTCTATCTTTGGCTATATTGTTTCATTTTTGAGATGCAACAAAATAGTTAATGTTATAGAGTTTATATGTTGTTATCCATAAGGCATTATGGACTATTGTAACATACATTTTGTACTACTATGATCAATGGTGAAACCAATGTTTCTTATTGCTCTTAATATAGAGCTTATCATTCTAATTTATAAAACCATAGCAATATCAAAGAATGCCATATCCAGCATAACTTTATGAACCCACATGTAGCAGTAATATACTTTACACTTAACCAACACAAGAAGACTAAAACCACAGTAATCAAATGACAAAATATCCAACATAACTTTATGAACCCACATGTAGCAGTAATATACTCTACACTTAGCCAACACAAGAAGATTAAAACCACAATAATCAAATGACAAAATTATGAAACCTCATATTTTTTATTTTTCCCTTTTTGTTGAATTTGGTCGACGGAATATTTGTCTACCTTCTTGTTCCATCACCCACTTTACTATTTTTAGTTTTTGTCCTAGGCTTCATTTCTCAATGCAAGCAGCAATTGAAAAAATTGGGCCTTAGCAGGCATAATGCATTGAAAATATCTTTGAGGTTATTGTGGAAAAGAGTCCCTTAGAGTATAATGTGCAAGATTCGGTCAAGCCTTCTGCAAGAATTCCATATCTTTTCTTGGCTACTCTGAAGAAAACTACTTCTAGAGGATGCATGTCTACACATTCTTGATGAAGATCATCAAACTCAGAGTTCCAAATCAAAGATATGGAATTAATGCAAAAGGGTTATTTCAAAACTGACCATTATACTCTCTGGAACTTCTTCCTTGAATAAATTCAAAAATATTTTGAAGACATTGTATGTGGCAACCAGTGTTTCTTATTATGGTTAATATAAAGCCTATTATTGTAAGAATTCTTTTTTGAGGATGAAACAAATAACAACTATCTTCCCAAAACAATAAATATGAATGTTTTTTTTTCCTTTCTACATAATGTTTTTTTAATATATAATTCTCATTAACATGAATTCCACTCATGGTTTATATGATACTTAATTGGCATAACAAGGTACTCAGAGTCAAGGATTTAGTCATGGAATTTCAAAATAAAGACCCTAAGGTTCAATCAAGATGATATTATTAGTTTTAATTATAATAATATGTTCATAATTTAATTATGCATAATAGGACTCAAAGGTACATACCTATTTCTCTTATTGGTTGATATTTTTAATTCCAATTTTCCAGACCTTGCATTTAACACTTGTTGAAGTAATAAAATAGTTTATGTTATTTTCTATAAGGCATTGTTGATTATTGTTCTATGGCCTTGAATAAATTATTTGATTTATGGTTTATGTGTAGTGGTGATGGTTGAAAAGTAGTGAAACAGTTCATGTTATTCTCGATAAGGCATTGATGGCTATTTTTGTGTGTCTTTAAGGATAGTTCTTTTTTGTCTAGGCCTTAATAAGGATTTCTCATAATGACACGTTGTATATTAAGTGTGAGATGAAACATTAGTCTCACTATTGATTATAGTGGTAGACCAACATACATTGTCAACCACTGTAATTGATGGCGATATCAATGTTTTTTATTACACGTAATATAGAGGTTGTTGTGCATAGAAATGTTGTTTGCATCTAATTTCACATAGATACATATCTACACATAGGGAAAATAAAATGAAATGCAACAAAAGAAAGTCTGCTCTCCACCCTACCATATTGGGTCATGGAGCACCATAGCCTATTACCAAACCCATGAGCAAGAACATGCATTTCCCCCTACTGTGATCAAATGTGGAACCAATGTTTCTTATTGTACTTAATATAGAGCCTATCATTCTAAGTTATGCGACTGTAGAAATACTAAAGATAGACATATGCAACATAACTTTATGACCTCACATGTAGCAGTAATATACTATACAAAAGACTATATTGTTTGTTGAAATGAATATTGTTTGATTTATGGTTCACCTTTTGTGGCGATGGTTTTCGATGGGTTTGTTACTGTGAATTTTTGTGTTATGTAGGTTTTTCCATCTAATGTAGTCTTTCATTTTTTCTTTTCCTATGTGCAAATATGTATGTATGTGAAATTAGATGTAGACAACATTGATATATACTTGACTTTATATTAAGCATAATAAGAAAAATTTCTTGCCACATATAATGTGTTGAAAATATTTTTAAAGTTATTTAAGGAAGAAGTTGTAAAGAGATGGTGGCATCAATGTTTGATATAACACTCAAAATAAAATTTATCATTCCAACAATGTGTCAGTATGTAACAATGTTGTTTGCATCTGCTATGACATACATCCAAATCTACACATGACATTGTTCATCAATGTTTTCCTTGTAACCATTGGCACCATATGCAAACCAACAATGCCCTGTGGAAATCAACGTAAATTGTATATTATTACATTCCCACACATTCTTTTTGTGTGTAATGCCTTGTCAAAAATTGTGCAAACATTCACTATGTTTTCTAAGGTTTGAAATGGAAGGTGTTACTTACAACCATCACCACTACACGAAAACCATAAAGAAAATAAAAAAATCACAGCAACAAACCCATTGAAAACCTTTACCACAAAAACATGAACCATAAATGAAACTATATTGGTTTCAACAGTGACCCAAATGAAAAAAACCCACAAAACACAACAATTCACAATAAGAAACCAAGGCAAAAAAAAATGATATTTCCTTCCAACCATCATGACTACACAAATACTATAAATGAAACAATATACCCTAAGCTAGAGAAGAACAATCAACAATGGCCTATGGAAAATAATGTTGATGTGTTTTTTATGCACTTCTCAACACAGGCAGTGCATAGGTGCACTACCTCTCTTGAAAGACAATCTCCCACAATCGAATAGCAGAATACTATCCCAAGGTCTCTCGGATGTCAGGTCATGACAGTGCTTAGATACCTTAGTAGTTTGATGTGATTTGTTGGAATCACAAGGCAGACTTACGGATGAGTTACAAAGCATGGAAGTTGGGTTTGCAAATGCAATTTCAAAATGCTGAAAGTGAATGAACAGTGGCTGTCCACTCAAAACAGCAAGTTGAAACTCATCAAATTCATCTGATTTAGCTTCATGGTGATGCTTTGGATCCTACTCTAACCAAGGATTAAAAAAAACAGCAAAAGGAGAAGGGTTAAGAAAGATATTCTAATCCTAAGCTATGAATGAACAGTAACAATGGTGGCTGCTAAAGTAGACAGGCTTCCTAAACTGGGTTTTGCTTGGCCAAGAGAAACCTACAGTTGCACAAAACCAGTGCAATCTTCTAAGGACTGCAGATTTTCAAAATGCACATGCACATCATGCACATGTAATTGAACTAAGTTGCAGCATTGGAATAAAGAAGCCCAGGCTAACTTTGCACAGCAGCTTGTCATCAACAAGTGCTAAAAGTATGGGCTGAAAGCTCATCAAATGCAAGTAGCAATTTCCGTTATGCTTCCATTCAAGAAACTAACATTAAAACTAACATGGAAGGTGAACCATGCATACAAAAAGAGCAAACTCAAAAGGAACACCCATAAATCATGCAATGCTGCTTTCTATTGCTGCAAAATGTCTTTACATCAATTCTCCAACTCTTACAAATGAGGTTCAAGCCCCTATTTATAGTTTTCCAAAGCCCAAATGAATGGCTAGGATCAATTTGTATTGAGTGGCTCAGATTCATTACAAGTTAGGGCTTCACCTTCCCCACAATATTCAACAATTAAAATACATTCCTTGTCTTTTCCCTGTTTTGTCATCTAGTGCCAGTCACTATAGCAATTTTGTCATTTAGCTGATTTCCCTTTTCACTGTAGCTAAAACTGCCTAAAAGTTGTCTTTTGCTTGATGTGCTTGCAGTGTTCTTCCTTTGATCAAACGAGTCCGTCGACGATTGGCATCAATGGATTGGTGGCCCTTGATTCAGGCAGAAAGCTCCTTAGAAATCATCATCAT